>CAEGAE010058724.1:0-10851 GCA_903067095.1 Girardinus metallicus
AAAAGTTGTATGAACACCAGCTTTCTCGCAGTTTCCTGGTGAAGTAAAGAGAGTCGTGAGAAAGTCGACTTTCTCACGACTCTGGGAGAAAGCTGGTGTTGTGGTGTGGTGTGTGTATGCGCGTGTGTGGTGAAATATGTCTCATAGCTGCAAGGAAACATATAGAATTGGACATTTTTTTTTATCTTTTTTACCCTTCAACTTGACTGCCAGGTCAATTTGAAGAGTAGACACAGAGGGGATTGCAAATGTGCAAAATGAACCATTTTCAACTTATATGTAGAGTGCACCTATTAAGACAAATAGAAAAAGTTTCATGCAAAACAAATACTTCCAACTATTAAAAAAATTAAATAAAACTTTAAAACTACTCAATTTGACCCGCAACATAACAGGAGGGTTAAAGTTAATTGAAAATCTTGTTTCCTTTAGTGAACACTTGATTATTTGCAGCAAATGATGTATCTGCAGCACAAAAAACCCAAAAACATAAAAACACTTCTAGCATCAACATGTGAAAAGCTTCATCCTTTCTGCTTGACTTAACATCAGTACAGTGTAGGGTTAATCTGTTGGCAATTCTGTGGATTAACCAATTAACGATTGGATATCTAAATGTGCTTAATAGGAGATTCTTTTCAGAATTTGAACTGGGTGAAGCTAAAACTAATCTACTTGCGGAGTTTTGACCAAATGTATTGGCCTACTTATTTGCACAGTTCTAGCATTAGTGTCATTGTGTTGTTCAGTCAGAAAATGGCCTTTTTTTTTAATCTGTATACTCCAGTTAACTATTAATCAGTTAGTCATAATATATATTAATAAAACGTTTTCCTAAAACCATTATGGGACAAAATTGAAGCAGCTTTAATCTAGAAATTATCCAGATGTAAGCAGTAGTGGTTTCTTTATAGTACTCTATAACAGAGCAAACTGGTTAACATGGCCTGCATCGCTACAAAATGAACATTTGTTAAATGTGATTATAAAATAATACGTGGCTGATGGATTCTGAAAATAAGAGTCATTAATTTAGATCAACTATTCTGCTATAAAGGAGTAGATTTCAGAATATGATGAATAAAAGAATCCTCTCTTTCTTGCTGGGAACAGAGCTTATTGATCGTTGAGCTTGTGATGCGAAGCCGAACACGCGAGGGAGCATTTCACCGGTCTAGAGGAGAAGTGAAATGAGAAGCGGCAGAAAAAAAAGGCAAATATCACACCGTGAGTAAAGAAGCCGAAGATGAAAAACAGAGATATATCAGAAAACAGGCATTGATCCAAATTCACAATGGAAGCCTGCACAAAGCCGGACCAAAGTTCCTGTTGTGACCTCTCATGGAGGCTGGAAGTCAGCAGGAAGTTTCAAGAAAAGCACACAGGTTGGGTGGAGTGTGTCACTTATATAGAGCTTTTATAATGTTTCAGATCTTAGAGTTTTTTTTAAAACCTGCGTGAGCTCAGACTAAAGCAACACTTTGCTGGGAACATTAAGAAAGTGAATCATCTTTTACTCTGTGCTTCTTCTTTTTTTTTTACTTACTGTCTTAGTCAAAAGGCATTAGGTTTCAATTCGCTGTTTTTATCCAACCATCATTAACAAAAAATATCCTCATCAAAGAGAAATAGACTTTTTAACTGACTCCTAGAACTTGGTTTTATTTTAGGATGAAATATAAAATTACTCTACTGAGAAATCATGAAGTGTATTTATTTATTCACATTTAGTTTCTGGATGTGGTTCTAAATAATTGTCTTTAATTGACTGGTTTAATCGGTTGGTGCAATTTATAACTGATTTGTATAATTACATAAAATCACAGAACTTGCTGGTGTAAGACATTTCAAGCGAACTAATCAAACTTGTTATTCGTTCGGAACTTAAAGATGCAACTACCGGTATGTTTTTCTGTTTTTTAGAAAACATATCTAGACTGACTAAAAACACAGCTAGATGATAAGCTTTGGTTTTCCGCATGAAGATTTTACAAATTAAAAAGATTTTAAGAAGCGCGCTTGAGCGCTTGTTTGGGCTGATGACATCACAAAAGGCAGAAAAAGAGAATAAAAGTGTTTGAGCTGGATTTTTCCAAACGTTAACTGGCGTAAATCTGTTTATAAACCTGTGTGAACTTTTTGAACTTGTCATTTTTCATCTCTAATGGTCTTTGACACTGAAAATGCATGTTCGAAAACCACCTCCATGTGCGTTCCTGCTGACGAATTTTTTTCTTCAACGCAAGCAGCATTCTCAGGTACGGCTAGTTTGTTTTGCTGCACCCACACATAAAGACCACTGACGGGCGGATTTGATTAAAAACGGCCACCATAAAGAGGAAGTAACAATAAAAATACAAACGGACAAAGTACAATAATAAATAACCCTGTTGTCAGCTTCCTTTTACCTCATGTGATGTCGCCAGACAAATGTGCTTGTGCGGAAGCTTGTTCGTGGGAATTAAAAATTTATCCCAATTAAATCATTTACAACAAAACAGCAAAAGAAATTTTTAAAAAAAGGTCAATAACATGCCGTTCTATAGTAGCTATAGGCCACTTGGTTTTTACGGAAATATCTGGGTACAGGCTTTAATTCACTAAGGAGTATAACATCCAAGGGAGTAGATGGAAAAAGTCCAGTCAAGCTACATCTACACATAAACCCATCAACTAATGGAAAGTTTTCACATATGCGCGGTGGAAAATATTGAACGGTGAGAGCAGGAGGAGCACGACACTAAACAATTTCTTGTTAATTGTCCTCCGGGTGCAAAGCTGGTTTCCAATTCTAATTTCTGCTTTTTGCAAAGGGTTCTAGCGGATTTAATTGTTACAGCATATGTGTTGAAACACTGAGGCGCAGGATGAACAAGCTTTATCAATCATCACGCCACAAGCTCGGGGCATTGGAGGAGACTATCACCATCCACCGACTAACGGCGCTCCGTGCACAACACAAGAGAGTTGCAGGACAAAATAAACATTTAAATTCCCCCTTCCGGAGGTCTCACTCCACCAAATCTGGGACACGCCAAATTGGGATTATTCTTTAGGGTAAAAATCACTCCGCCGCCGATCTCAGGCAAATGACACACATGTCCTCTGGAGGGGAGGAGAGGAGAGTGTCAGCGCGGATCCACGAATCCGCTCTTATTCAAACTGCGCTCAAACGAGTGAAGTGTCCCGTTTAAAAACAAAAACAAAAAAAAAGAATGACAATAAAAAAATGGAGCAACACTTCTAAATGATCCCCATCACGTGTCCCACCGGACCCTTCGTGTACATCACATTAAGACAGCAGCCATGGAGGGCAGAGATGCTCTCATTACACAATGGGAGCGAACCTTTACCCACCTTCATCCCGCGGCGGCGTTCACATATAACGGCCGTGTGGCGGTGATTCCTCCCGCCGGTGCTGGAAGTCCCTTCCCGCTCCTCTGCTCCGTCTCCGGCTGACTTTACACGGCAGGGAAGCCTCCGGTGCTCCCCCTCGCGCTCTGCCTCATGTGTGTCCGGGCTCGGGGGGCTGTCTGCTTATTGTTCGGGTGTCTCGGCTCTGACTCCTCGCAGCGGTTGCCTCCCTCTGACTGGGGCGTGTGTGGATGTCCCTCCGTCGTAAAGTAGCCAATGCGCGCGCGCTGGTGCTTGTGACGCATGGTCGCGTTCAGTTGGCACGCGCGCTTACACGTTCATAATAACACAGAGGCAGAAAAAGCGCATTAATACGTGAGGGAAAGCGAGAGAATATTAATCTAGTCGGAGGGGTAAAGTGTTAAAGTAGAAAGAGAGAGCTCAAATCGCTGCTTATGTTATAATTAAAGTATGTTTATTTAAAATATGGCCCGAGGGCCACTTGTGACTCTTGGACAATCGCTGAGGTCCAGTGTAGTAGGTCCCAGTACTATTTCGTGTGTGGTTTTTTTTAATTATTATTATTCAATTTTTGAATATTTGGCTGTGTGATAGCAAATAGGACATTTGGTTTGTGTGTAGTGGAGTGAATTTTATTTGTTCATTTGTCTAATTTTTTTATGTTTGTTGTCTTTTTGAAAACATTACTATGCACATGCCTCTGTATTTGGAAAAAAAAGCAGGGTACACCTTGGACCACAGAACAAACAACCATGCACATACACACTCAATGGATATCGTACCCAATAAATTACACTTAATAGTAAGCCCATACTTCTATATATTTTTGTTCATTTACAAAATAATAGTTATCCCAAAAAATGACTCAAGCAAGAGTATAAAGATGAATAATTACAAAATAGTACAGTTAGGCAGAATAAACGCCTTTTCTCAACATAAATTTACTAAATCAAGACTTAAAGTAGTGTATATGTCAGACCGCGGTAAAGTACTTCCAGTGACAATATCTACTGTTTACTGTATATTCACTTGACCTCCACAAAGCAGGCTCAGCAGATAGAAAGTAACATTAACATTTACCACACAGCTTGTGTACATACAAGACATCTCACTTTAACATAAACGATAGATGTGTTTCTGCTACATTTTTTGGTTAAAACATCCATCATCTTACACGCTTGTCCCTAGTGAGATTAGGGGAGTTCTGTTCCTACCTTCAGCAGTCAACGAGCAACTGGGGGGGGGGGGAACCCTGGACAGGTCGCCAGTCATCGCAGGGCAACACAGAGACGCACAGGACAAAGAATCATGCACGCACAAATCAACATCTAAGGAGAATTTAGAGAGACCAAGGTTTTACTTTTTTGAGTTTTAAAGAGTCTATGCCATATCTGGAAATCTTGATTGATTCAGTTTAAGGAAATGCTAATCGAAAGGCTTTAAGGGTGCCCCGTTTGTCATCACAAAAGGCTCTTTGAGGTCAGTTTTCTTCAAAATATGGCCAGTGTTTCAATCAGTTTTGCCGCTTTCTCTGCACTGAAAAATGTTTGGTGTGAACATACATAAGCACAGAGAGATATTTAGGAAATGATATGTGAGTGATTCCTGGTAATGCTTGTTGCTGTAGTTAATCTCTGAAGGCTGAGTGGACAGGAAATGCCACATTGTTGCACAGATATTATATTTGGTTCAGAGGAGCTGGAGGACTTTGTTCTTCCCGTGGTGCAGGCAGTTAAGGGATTTTCTCTGCAAAGACAAACGCTCCGATTTTAAATCTCTTCCTGCCTAAACAACAGGCAGGAAGACGTGTTGTACTTGTGCTAACTTGGATCGTAAAACACTGATAGTACTTGACAAATCTTCTCGGGCACCAAACACTGCCTCTTGGAGATACATTTATATACAACGTGAGTTCAAATATTTATACTAATGCATCAGTTGCAATCGGTTGGCAGTTGTGTGTGAAGTAAAAAAATGTCAAGATCTACGATAATCCCGGAGCTGCAAAACGTGTAACCAGACTTTTCATTTAACTCAACACTAAAACAGACGATGCACACCAGATTAAAGCTCAAGACATGTCAACAATTCAATCAAAGCATTTCTGAAAAATGTAGGATAGTGTTCTGTGTGTGCATGTGTGTGTGTGTGTTTCTGAAGCATTTTTCTCACAGGGCTTTGGGAATGATTCCAGGAAAGCGGTAGGATCATACATTCTGCATGGCGCCCTTGTTTTCACAGCATACACAATAAATATTAGAAATACTGTTTATTAGAAGCCAGAGACTCCGCCGTAAACTAATGATTTAATATTCAGTTAGGAAAGTCTTTAGGTCTACTCGCATGTCCTCTGAACAGTAGAGAAGTGAAAGCAGAAGCTCATTTAAATGTGCAGACTAATATTTAAATCTGAAGCAAAATGGGGTGTTTTGTAATTCACGAGCCCTGAAGGCAAACTTGAGAATGAGGCCTCCATGCATTATTCGAACCCTTTGTGTAGTAAAAGAGTGCTTGGGATAGATTAAGATAGCCAACCAACCAAGCACCAACCCTTTTCTTACCCCATTATTCTTAGCCTCGTAACTGAGAAAAATGGCAGGTTTAAATATGTAGGTGGATTAAAGAGTTTGTCTGATACTTAAAACAAATATTGATTTTTTTTTTTTCACATTTTGTGTCGTTACAGATAAAAGCATATATTTAATTGGGATTTTAATAGGGATGCACAAATGTGAAAATTTGAGCTGATATCAATATCCGATATTAATATTGCTGTGATAATCGTTAACTAATACTTACCGATGACTTATTTCTCTGCACTTTCAACACCACAAAAGAACGACCACACAACTGATAATGCTTCTCTGTTTCTGTTAAATGCACCCAAATCCAATACAGCGATCGTTCAAGGTTCACCTTCCAGTTTAAAAAAATAACCCTAAACATACAGGCAGAGCTACAACGAATTGGGTTTGGTCAAACCATATTCATTTGTTTAAGTGGTTTAGTAAAAGGCAAAACCTAAATTCAATTGAGATTCTATGGCATGAAGTATTCAAGCACTTCATTCTCAGTCACTCCTTGCTGGTTCCTCTCGTCCACTCCTGTCACTTCCCGTCATCCAGTGTACTCCTGGTTCTCACTGTTGGAGTACACTGGATGATGGGGTGTTGGATTATTTTGTTTCACCATGGCTCTCTGTGATTTTTGTCAGGTCTGTTGATAATTTTTTTTTTACGTTAAAACTACAACTTAGTTGAAGTTGAAGATGAATGTGGAAAAAAAATCTGTTTATATATGCAAAGCAGGTAGATTAAAAACAAAAGTTGGTTCAACTATTCACTGACGAGGTTGAAGACAAATGTAAAACCAGGGTTTCCCCCAGTGTATTATAAGCCTGGTGGGTCACAAGGCTTTACTTGTGCCCCCACCAGGCTAAGCATTGCTTATTTACTTAAGACTTTTTAAAATATTTGCATTTGTTGAGACTTTATAGTTGGTGTTCAGGTATTAATCTTCTAATATTTCTATAATACATAATTATCAAGTGATATTTTCAAATTTCCTGTCAACTTTAAAGATTTTTTTAACTCAAAGTCATAGTTGGCGCTTATTGTTAATAAGCGGTTGATAAGCCCCAACCACTGGGCTTATTAAGTTTTCAGGGGAAAACCTTGTAACACTATATTTGTAAAAACAAAAAAAACAAAAAAAAAAAAACATGCATCCTTTTCCTTCCCATGAACAATTGTGTGACTTTGCAATGATCTAGCTCACAAAACCCCAATAAAAAGTTTGTGGTCGGGCAAAATCTGAAAATCAATATCAGAACCTATTTTTTTGTTTGTTTGTTTTGTGTTTTACTTTTCCTGCAGAGTTTTAAAAATACCTCCATTGTTTTTTAAAATTGCATCCAATAAGAATCCCACAGGTCTATAGAACGTGCTGTACTAATTTACTCTTAATGCCTTCCTTCCTGGTAGTCCCACAGAGATTGAACCCTGGAGGATGATTTCTTTTCATCATGATTTCCTTCACTCATTGCCTTTATATTTTTACCCTGATGAATATTTTTAAAACTACCTGGTATAGTTTGGTTCCTCCAGTGCCCTGCTGATGTGCAAACATGCCAGAAAGATTGAGGAATGATGTGTGCTGCAATGATTTATTGAGCTGCTGTGTTTGGAGCTCCACGCTGGTGCAGCAGCATTATTGGCTCCTCTGTATGGGTTATTATTCTTGGGAAGAACATCAGTCTTTTATGAGGCTGCACTGTCTTTTCTTCCTATTGATCCTCTCTGTGATGAAGTGTAGAGTTTGTCCACTGCTTGTTAAACACCCTGCTGCTATTACCATATTACACTTATGATTTTTTCAGGTTGTTTGTTGGTCAGCAATAATGCACAACACCTCTTTGCTAAATGGGAAAATTTAGCTGAATGGGCTGATTTTTGATCGATTGGAGGATTTATTATCTGATTTGATGAAAGAGATTTATTATCGACAAGACTAGGCAATATATTCCAACGTTGGGTTTCATGAGACTGGACTGTGACGGGGGTATCAAACTCATTTTGGGCCATTTCAAGATACTAAATGTTTTCCAAGACCCATTAACAAGCCTTAAAAATATGAATAAATACTCGATGAGTACCTCTTAACATCCCTGTTTTCCTCTGGTCAAAAAAGTGCCATTCTGAAATCGTTTTTTGTGTGTGGCCTGTAGTAGATCTCAAACTACTAAGGCACTGAGCAATTCCAAGTGCCATTTTTGTCATGGTGAGTGTGTTAGAGGACAACCCAAAATGCAGAGAAGAGTTGGGAGCATGGCTCATGTTGTAGATTTAACATAAAAAATGATGAGCGAAATTTACAAAAATCACAGAGAGCCAGGGTGAAACTAAATAATCTAACACGAAAAGAAAAACCCAACAATGAGAACCAGGGATACATGGGATGACGAGAAGTAACAGGAGTGTATGAGAGGAACCGGCAAGGAGTGACTGAGAAAGAAGTGCTTAATTACTGGGGAGATTGAATGCTGAACAAATGACCTTGGCTAATGAGCTAATGGGTTACAGGTGTGAGTGGAGTGAGCAGGAGGCAGACTGAGGAGAGGGAGAGAGAAAGTGACAACACTTGAGAAACATAATGAAACTGGAGTAACAAAGAACAACAATAAACAAGAAATAATCATAACTACAAACACTAAGAACTGAAGTAAAGGAAAAGTGGAACGAGACACCGGTAACCAAAATAAGAAACTAACACAAAATAATAATGAAACTAGAATCAAATGAAAAGCCAAAACAATTCATCAACCTGGGATTCTAAAACTTTTTTTAATACCTGAGCACCGTCCAAATGTCTGTGCACGCCACTGCTTCTTAAAGTTAAATAATATTGAACAGCTTTTCACACTGAAGTAATTTGCCAGTATACAGATGAAAACTGCTTTGATTTGATTGATAAAATATTACTTAAGCACACAACTGTCATCTTAAAGGTTATTAGGCAACAAAAATCTTTGAAAGGGATTCTGTCTCCTGTGCAGAAGTGGGGGTGTGCTGTGCTAATGCCGGAAGCGTTCCTTAACACGGTTCACTTCATCTTCCATTCAAGCCATCCCAGTGCAATCAGCAGGCATGAAGAGCACTCTGACTGGGCGGGGACATTACTTTGACCTCTGCAGGGACCCTATGCTGCTAACCGGCCCCAAAGCCCCTGCCCTCTGGAGCTGAATAATTCAGTGCCATGAGGTCTGTGGGAGCTGCTGTCAGTAAAACAGGAGACAGGTCAGCTGAGCTCGCTGTAATCATTTTCCTATACAGTAGTCATTTGCTAAGAACAAAAGTATTTGCACCCTGGTAAAGATGTGCAGAAATCTCTAAGGTAAAAAGATGTTTTATTGCAGAAGCATAATCTCACGCTGAAAACTTTAGAAACTCAAATCCCATTTGCCAACAGGGAAACAATTAGGCTTTTATAACATTTGACAAGGTTGGAGCACACAGATTGTAGGCCGCCTGGCTCTTACAAGCCATTTTAGATCTACAAACAACTTCTCTTTAGGACTGATTTCAATGTTTTAAGATGGCCACACCCAAGCATCGTTGCTGTTCTTGACTAATTTGGCAATTTGAATCGAGTCATTTTCCACTTAGATGACCCATTGGAAATAAAAATTTTACATCCTAATTGATGCTTCTAGATGTGGCTTCAACATTTCCAGACAATGTTCTTTCCTTATCATAATATCAATTTGCTAAAGGGACAGTATTGAGTAAAACTGACCTTTTTTGAGCTTTACATCTTGTTATAATGTTATTCCCTGGAGTACTGCTTTCATGGATGTTTGAGAAATCCCTGAACTTCCCATGGCAACCATTCAGCTGTGCAAAACACCTTTGCTCCTCCTCAGAGCTGCAGTTTCTGAGCTTCCGCCTCGCAGAGCAGCCCTCACCTGTGACTCCCCCATTCAGCTCCTTCAGACTAGCCAGCAGCAATTAACAGACACCTGGCGAAACAGCGCATCTGCTGAGCACATTACACAAACTACTTCTCAGTGAAACATTGGTAAAAACATTATTAAAGGGTTAATAGAGGATCACTGATTTAACGGCTTCCTGAAGCCGGAGTTTCAGAAAGAGCAGGAATTTTTAAAGGGACAGATGCCCAATTTCAAGACGTCAAATTACAAAATAAAATTTATTTTAAGTCACATTTAATATTTTTATAGAGTTTTATAACAACTGACGTAGCAACGTAGTTACTTGATTATCCTATAAAACGGCACCATGTACCTGGAAAATACATGATACTGCCCCTGCTGACCCTTTGTAATACGTCACTTAATCACTGGAGGTGCCATGATGGACGTCTGAAGTGGGGGACGGGAGTATTGAACAGGGTGACTGAAATTGTTTTCCACAGTTGCTTTTGTCAGTTTATTCATGGTTTCTATTTGTTTGAATCAAGCTAATTTGTCTCTGAACATAACACACCTGGTTGGGGCTCATAGAAGGCGGTATTTACAAAAGTTTGAAATAACTAGCTTAGAAACCGACCCAGGCCCCTTTCTCCTTACATGTCGATCAAATTGCCGACTACTAATGGTTAGACGCGTAGCTTCTCCATAATGCAAAGAGCGTTTGCTGCAGACCCCCAGTTCCACCGAGGGCTTCCAGTCATTATGATTGACGGTTGCTATCCATCTCCGCCGTAACTTTCCGCCTTAAAAGTTATACAGTAAAATTACAAGTTTTTTTTTTTCAATCCTTGCCGGTTTACATCCAACAGCGCAGCACCCTATGAACATTTTTAAAGTGAAACTATCTAAATGAAAGCGATATTAGGCTGCCAGATATCTGTTTTTTAACAAGTTTTAAAGGAGCGCATTTATGCTGTCCTCGCCCTGAGTTTTCGATTTCTTCAGCAGCTAGACAGCCAGACAACGACGCTCCAATAAACAAACTT
>CAEGAE010058728.1:0-35016 GCA_903067095.1 Girardinus metallicus
GTTAGCTAAAAGATGACTAGCTAATACCAACACGGCACCTTAAGCTTGTTAACAAGTAGCCTGTAGGCTACTGGTGGTGTTGTTTTTGTTCAAAAGTGGGTACTACTTGTTACATTCACTCGAGTAACTGTTTTGGAAAAAGGTACTTATAAGAGTAGTTTCATTGTACTGTACCTTTTTCTTTTACTTGAGTAATATTATTATTGCTATGTATTAATTTTGCCCCCACAAAATAAGCCGCTGCCCCTCCTGTTAAACTTGTCTGGAGCCGGGGCTGGTTAGGAGGAAGGTCTTAGCGCTGTCAATCAATTTTGTCAACTAAATGTGCTAAAGGCGTAACTACCTACCGCTACAGGAAAACCATTTATCCACCGTTATAGGTGGCTAGTGCAAAACTCTTACTACACTTGAAATAAGATAAAACTAACTTACAAATAACTTTTTTTTAGCAAAATATATAACAAGACATTTCTCCCATGTTTTAAGTGAATTTATCTGCCAATAGAACTAGTATTTTTTTATTAATATTAAGAAATTATTCACTTAAAACAAGCCTCCATATCTTGCTGAAAAGTTACTTTTTTAAGTTAGTTTAACTTATTTCAAGTTTACTAAGATATTTGCACCAGAAACTAGGCCAAAATTACTTGATAAGATGTTGTGTTTTTGCAGTGTACTGTCACAACATAATGACATTTTCAACAAATATGAAAAAAAGGGTACATACTGCAGCTTTAAGACATAGTGGAGAACCTGTGTTGCTGCTTGCCTCTTTCTTTTCCAAATGTCCTTCGAACCTCTTTAAAGTGCCTGGTTTCACAAATACTTTTTAATACTTCAAGTGCACTAAAATCTAAGAGCGTCCGCATGTTTATTTCCTTTACGGTAAAGTGGATAATTTGAATTTAAACTAGGTTTTACTTGTAAAATTCAAAGAGTGTGAAAATTCACATCTGTCCTCATAAAAGAGTTAAAGTGCAGCAGTTTCCCTTCAAGCACAAACTGAAAAAAAAGCCCCTTAGATAAAACTTCAAGGAAGGAAATTGCATTTAAGATTTTGAGAGACATCTGGCGGCAGCACTAAAAGTAATGCCTAAACCTAAAACCAGTGGTGAAACATCAGTGTTGGCTGTGTATTTAGAACATAGACAAATGTGCAAACGGTCGTTCTGTTCAGTCGAGTGAAAAATTGTATGCAGGCCTTTTGCTTTTACTCAAACTGTGTTCGTGGCTGTGTTTTTCCACCAGCGCTTTGAGCACACTTCAGACAGTGGGTACACAAGGCATCTGGTATGCAGATGTCACTGCTGCCTGCCGGCATGTGATGACAGCCAGAGGCAATGACTCACTGAAGTACCCAAGTACCACACGCTGTCATGTTGCCAAGTACAGCAGATATGGATGGGGGCAGAGGACGTCTGAAACCACTGAATTAAATGAACAACTAGAGCTTGTTTGCCTTTTAGATTTTTAATCCGACCCACTGTAGCTTTTTTATGTGGCCCTCTGCACTCCAGACACCAAATTACATTGATTAGTGCCTCTGTGTTTGTTTTTATTTGTGAGTTTAATGAACATTCTCTGCAGAAATGATCAAAAACATTTAGGTGACTTCTTACTCCCGCCTACAGGTGGCAGTATAGCTTACTGGGTGTCAAATTATAGTCTGTCATTGAGTAACAAAAAGTCAGTTAATGTCATACAAAGCGCAAATATTGCAAAATGTCCTGCAAAAATCTCTAAACTAGCACCACAAAATCTTTTTGATTACAAAAAAATTACAAAAAAAATCATAAAATTCTACAGAGAATGATTAATGTGAAAAAATGTTCAATGTTCTTTCATTTTAAGAGGTACTTACAGAATGCAAAGACAGCTATTTAATAATATTTTTAACAGTTTGTTAAAGGCGGCGTATCATGCAAAATTCACATTTTGCACTTTTTTGTACTTCAATTTGGGTTTCTATTGCTTTTAAAAACAGTGTAAGCTCTTACAAAAAACAGAACCGGCTTTGGCAATAAGTTAATGTTTTTGGGGGGGTTTTTTTAAGACATTTCAAAATTTCCAGATTGTAACGTCACAAATCAGCAGGCACTACTAACTTCAGCGATGCCCACCCCGTTACCTAGCAACCCCAGTGAAAGCAAAGCTCCAGCAGATTTGCTTGGCTGGTTTTACCACTGTATGCGCTGTACAATGACTGCTGGAAAAGACAAGTCTTTTGTTGTTGACTTACCATCCAGAAACCACTTGCTGCATTCTTGTTGGTTGTGCAGGAGGCTCCACTCCTGCTTTTCAAAGATACATGTACAGCTGCGCATCAGTTTACAGCCATTTTCACAAGTGAGTTAGACTTTGAGTTGGGGGCGTGGCCAGCAGCAGCTCATTTGAATTTAAAGTGACAAGATGCTCAAAAACAGCTCATTCTGAAAGGAGCTCAAAATAGGCAGAACTGAAATCTCACTATCTAAGAATGATTTTGTGCAAAAAAAAGTAATGAACATGTTTTTTAACACATAAACTTATCTTAATGTCGTTATGGAAGTATAATCAGTCACCTTTAATAAGTTTTATTAATACATTCTGGCACAACCGGCACAAGAGAAAATTTCTGATCTTGATATTGCCGAAATGAAAATGAGTTTGACAGCTCTGGTCTAGATGGTAAAAGAATATTTAAAGTGCTGCTGTTTCAACTTTTCTGGTGAGAGGTCAAGGTTAGGCTTGTGTCTAAGGAGCGTTAGAAACAAGCCTAACACATGACCAGGGTAGCTTTGACCCAGGAAGATGCCGTTTTCCCTTGTCAGGGTGAGTTCCTCTGCTTATCCTCCGCGCTCTGCTGACTCACCTCACCATGTCATCAGTTTGTCCCTCATGCTCTTTTTCTCTGCTGAGAGGTTAAGGGAAATCTAGAACGCGGGCGACCCATGATTGAGGACAAACAGGGAGGAAAGGAACACAGATTCGACTCCGTTTTCCTCTTGTGTCAGCTTCCTTTTGACTTCAAGCTCCTGAACATCAGCGGAACAAGTGAATGCCAGGAAGCGAAAACAATGGGAGGGAAAATGGAAGTGCACAGTGCCACCGTTACTGTGTTTCATAAACACTGTAAATCTCATTGACTTTTGGGTAAACCTGGACCCAACCCTTTGTCACTCCCACAGGGGCAAACAGATTTTAACATTAAAACATTATTTACTGGAAGTTTGTTTTTTAGAAAAGTTGGCTAAAACATTGCTCAGATAGATAATGTTTTATGAAAAGGCACGGTACTACTTCACAATATGTCATCCTTTAATCTAAAATACAATTAATAACTGTTTATTATGCATTTCTTAAGGATGAGAAGGAAACTATGCTAAAAAGTATGTCTACAAATGCTTACTGTGCTGCAAGGTGGACTGAAATGTTTTTCATACAACAACTCTAGATAAAATATAGGTATACAGACTTAGCTCACTATTTGACAAGAAACTGGTAGATTTTGTGCCTTCACTCTTAATTAATGCATAATAAACAGCTATTAATGATTTACACAGTGTCTGTATTTTAATGGATAACATAACTATAAGGTGAGCCTTATTATAAAGTGGTACCAAAGGTATTTTAAACTGACAGTACATTTGGTCAGGACTCATTTTCAGTGAAAGAACATATGAGTGTTTTCAATCGTTTTCTACTAACTTAAAAGTGTGGCTCATGACTATGTGATTCTTATTTTTATTTTTTTTTATGTATTTGTATTGTGGTCAACTTTTGGGCTATAAGATATTTTATTATTTTTAAATTGGTAACTTGATATTTTGATATTTCCTTTTTAGAAAAAAAACTTTTTATTTAGCATTATTTTTTTTCGGGGGGTGGGGTAAAAGCTTGTAGATTTTTTACAGTGTTATATTGTATTTATATTGATTGTACTTTGAGGTACCACAGATAAAAACTAGCATGTTGTCTTAATTTGACTTGCTCCATTCAGTATACTATACATGTCTAATAAATAAGACAATTAGCTAATAGCTTATTTTAGAGAAAAGGCTAATAGTGGTGTGCTAGTGGTATTAGTCCCAATAGTAGTGGGGCTAATACCATTAGTATTAGCCCCACTAGTGGGGGGCAGTGAAATGCTATGTATGGAAAAACCTGATTAGCATTTTGTCTTTTGTACATTTTTAATGTTGCTCTTGTGAAAGTGGAAACTCTATTTACATAAGACGGTGATATAAATCATGTGGTGTGAATTCAGGCAAAGTCAGTAATTTGATCGACACATCTGGAGGGAGGAGGTACGGGTCGGTTTCTAAGCTAGCTATTTCCCCGGCTGGGAAGGATCAAAAAGGGAAGGAGTAAACTCAACTGCTTCCGTAGCAGTTGAGTTTGAAAGCTCAACTTTTGCTTTGATGAAGATGGCATTTCAAGACAGTAGCCATGAAGAGAGCGCAGTCCAGACCACTGTCCTAGGGAAAGGTTTTGCCAATCTTCCCTGTGAGAAGGAGACAGTTGAGTCTGAAAACTCAAGTTTTGCTTTGATGAAGACAGCATTTTAAGACAGTAGCCATGAAGATTGGAGAACTTGTCCTAGGGAACAAGTTCTCCAATCTTCCAAAAGAGCAAACTTCTCCATTTGGGGAAGTTTGCTCTGCAGTAGTTAAAGTTCTCTCAAAAACCACAGATGTCGTAAAGAATGAAATCAGCAGAAATGAAAAAAGTGACTTTGACAGTTTTTGTACATTTTCCAATTCGTTCAGAAATTGTTGGATTAATGCCAGCATTCAAAGCATACTGAACTTGCTTAGCTTTAAATTTAATTACAACTGGTAAAACATATCTACCAGTTGTAATTAAATTTCCTGTTTCAGTTCAGTTTCAGAAATACTTTATTGATCTCAAAGGGAAATTAAATGTTGTTGTAGCTCATCAAGTTTATTCAAGAGCCATTGAGGATGGCGATGGCTGTCGACAGGAAAGATCTCCTTAAGCAGTCTGTACCATAGTGAACCTGAAGAAGCCTCTGACTGAAGATGGAGTCTTCACCTTCCCAAGACAATCTGATGAAGAGGATGGTCAATATTCTCCCTAATTTTCTTGATCCTATAAAGAATCCTTCTCTGCATGATCGTCTCCAGAGGTTCCACAGTTGTACCCAGAACATAACTAAAACAGAACCAACCTTCTTTATCGGGATGTTGAGAGTTTTTAGGTCCCTGGCTCTGATGCTGCTGCCCCAATAGATGACGCTCTCAACAACGGACTTATAGAAGATCTGCAGCATCTTGGTGCAAACCTTGAAGGACCTTAGCTTCCTTCAGAAGTAAAGTCTGCTCTGTCCCTTCTTATAGACGCTTCACTGATGCGTCTGCAGTCCAGTCTGTTGTCCAGGTGAACACTGAGGTGTTTATATCCCTCAACCACCTCCACTTCTTCTCCCATAATGGAAACAGGCTTTGATCTAATCCCGTTCCTCCTGAATCAGCAATCATCTCCTTTGTTTGTTTCAGGTTTTCTCTGGTGCTCCGGCTTCCTGGCCTGAGTCTGAAATCATGACTGTTCAGTCAATTGGTCTCTAAATTCTCCTTTTATATATATATATAGATAGATAGATATATATAGAGATATATCTATCTATCTATATATATATGATTAATTACATATTAATATATAATATAATACTTTGTAATATATTACGAAGTATATAATTATATATTAATAATTATATATTAATAATAAGTAATAGCTCATTAGTGTAATAATTAACTTTATATTTATAATAATAACTACTATTATTGTTGTTAATAATAATTATAATTATTATAAATAATATTGTTGTTACGACTACTATTAATAATTATTATAACTATTATAATAATTATGATTGTTATTGTTAATTATTATCAATATAATAATAATTTTCATAATTATTAATATTAATAATAATTACAATTACTACTATTAGTAATGGTAGTAGTAATATAATACTAGAAAATTTCTGAAGAAATATAAACGGGCCCTGCCAAAGTGTATCCATCTGTTGGAACCCATCGTTCTGATGCTAAAAATTAGCATAATTGCTAAGTTTAGCTAAAGTATAGTCAACAGCATGTGGAGAACCACAAGCATGTTGGCTAACATGGACTTATGCCATTCATTCATTATGTTAAAATTAGTATATGAGCTAAAATTATCCAAAATGCTAATGTTAGCCTGAATGATGCCAGCGGCATGTTGTCTTACATTGACTTTCTCCATTCAGTATACTAAACATAGCTAACACATAAAAATTAGCTAAAATGCTTATTTTGGGGAGGAGGGTAATGCTATACTGAGAGGAATATTCAGGCTTTTATTTAGAAATTTTCAGTAAGCTTTATTTTAAAGGGCTATCCTAATCCTATAAGTAACTGTGGTTGGATTAAATCAGTTATATAATGCCCAAAACATTCTGCCATGTCTGTAGTTCTAATTTTCTGCTCAGCCTTCTTCTGTAGTAACTCAGAGATCCACCATCATTGTAGTTCTTAACTGTCAACTCAGCCCTCCTCTGTAGAAAGTGAGTGTTCCACCATGTTTGTAGTTCTGACATTCTGCTCAGCCCTCATGCATTGCATGGGAGGCAGTGGCTGCTCTCCCAATGCATTGCTATAGCAGGCCCCAATAAAGAATGTAAATACAAAGGAATTAACATATATGGTAGGACTTTGAAAGCAGTAATAACGGAGCTAAGTATGGCAAGACCAGTTAAGCAATAGTAAGGAACACAAACATAAACAAGGATCAAATGATTGTTGTTTGAACACTGCTTTTGAATAAAATAATAATACTAATATTGTTCAATTACTTGAAACATTTAAGCGTTATAAAGCATAAATAAGAACCTTGTAAATAGTTTTTAATAGCACAGTAATACCTTCAACAGAACCTCCAGTATAAAATGCTGAACTATTCCTTTAAGTTAGTCTAATAAGCAGGACTGTTTCTTAGAAGTAGTTTTTTTTTATTGCTCCCTCTTATTCAAATGTGCTGTGTAAGATATATATATATTGCAACATAATTCATCAGCAACAGCAGTCACAGATGTTTCACTTTAAACCTCTTCAGCCTACATACTTGTAGGAAAGCGGTGTCTCCTTTTTCACTCTATAATTTGAAGCACATTTCTGTACTTTTTTGAGGACTGCAGATAATTCATGATGACTGACTCATATCCACATTCACATGGACGATTGCCCCTTCCCCACTTTACGCTCACATTGTATACATCAGGGAACACATTCCACAGGTCAGAACAGTGCTTCACATTGTCACTTTCACGAGGTTCATAACTTCTATGCTTCGTCCTACTGGTGGAGGGGGAACATGCAGCAAAACTTCAAAACAAGAGTGGAGAGGAAACACATCAAAGTGACTGACCTCTGACCCAAGAACGCACCCAACCACATTCCACTCAATTACAGACACCAGGGTAGGGCTGCACAGGAAGCCCTACCCTTTTATTGTGGAAACTCAGAGCGCACACAGAAATATATATTTACATTACCATTAAAGTCTGATCCTCAGCCAACTGGTAACCACCTAAAACACGTCATATCTCTTTGCACTCAGATCACATAAATTCAACCTTAGTATTCTGGATATTTTGCTTCAACAAAGTTATCACTACATAAAGAGAAAACGTGATAACGGTGGTGTTGATGCAAATGAACACAAAACCACACGTTTCATGTCTCAGCAGGAGTAGCTTTTTGCTGCCATCTAGTGGAAAGAAAGCATTAACTCGATTTTATGACGTGGTTATTTAAACCAGGAGTGTCCAAAGTGTGGCTAAGAGGACATGCTGTACTTTTGTCGTCAAAAAGGTTATTTTCTCCCGACATTCAAGGTCTGTTTCGCTGCTCTTGACCGTTGGTGGTTCCCATAGCAACCAGTAACTGACAGCTCGTACCCGTTTGTTTTTTCTGTTGCTGTTTGTAACTGTTGGGCAGAAGCAGCTGGACTTGAAGTTAACCATCAACTTGATTTTCTTTTTTGTTTAGTCAGAGGTGGGCAAAGTACCCAGAAATTGTACTTACATAAGAGCAGCACTACTTCAACATATTTTTACTCAAGTAAAAGTAAAAAGTAGCCATCCAAGAAATTACTCAAGCAATAGTAAAAAAAAAAAAAAGTATTTGTTATACTCAAGTAACTGATCAAATTATTAATCATTTAATGTTTAAAAATTATATAATCATATGGACCAAAATGCAAGGTTAAGTGCCAATTTTGGTATTTTAAGAACAAAAATTATAATAATTCATATAAGTAACAAAAATTAACAAAATCAAGCAAAAGAGCATTTTTCCAAATCAGTTTCTTTAATTAAATAAAAGGAATGAAAATTGAATAAAAAC
The DNA here is from genome assembly GCA_903067095.1 of Girardinus metallicus. Taxonomy (NCBI): domain Eukaryota; kingdom Metazoa; phylum Chordata; class Actinopteri; order Cyprinodontiformes; family Poeciliidae; genus Girardinus; species Girardinus metallicus. Next base: position 8,388 of record CAEGAE010058728.1, read on the forward strand.
TGCAGGTGTGTGTCACTGTCTGGTGAATTTTTGGTTAAAACATGTTTGTTCCCCATCAGTGAAGTTGCTCACAGTGGGCAGAGTATGCTGAAATATAAAGTAAAAATAGCAATACTTTATAATAAAATTACTCAAGTAAAAAGTACAACATTGTAAAAATACTCCTAAAAGTATATATATAATTTTTTTTCCCAAAAAGTTAAGTAAATGTAACTACCAACTCTGCCTCACATTCATTGGTAGATAAATTATGTTTCGCTGCTCTTGGCGGTTGGTGGTTACCATAGAAACCAGTAACTGATAACTCCTCTCCGTTTTTCTGTTGCCGTCTGTTAACCACAAACTTGATTCTCTCTTGTTATAATAAATACGGTGAACCTGAGTGTGTCTGTTGTGAAATTGTCCATATTAGACCTGAGACGAACAAAGCTGGCAGACTTGTTAGGTACCCAAGAGCCATCCTCATCTTCAAACAGCAGACAAGGAAGCAGGAGCCTCTGGGAAAGGTCAATCCGCTCCCAAACCAGACACCATCATTCTCAATCAGTTCTGCTGGAATTAAAGTTTTTTAAGACATATATGGCCCTGAGTCACCAGCATTTAAAAAGGCTTTAAAGGAAATTACAAAAAAATACCTAGAAAATTACTTTGATGTTTGCAAAGTCATTTAAAAACATCTTAATGGGTCTCTGAATCCCCAAAACGCAGACTTAAAACAAGCCGATCAAATAAAGACAGCCAAGCAAAATCAGCGACTAACCTCCATTATTGATATGTTTGGTGCTTTCTCACAGGCAAAACTAATTGACATCACACACTCAATGGCCACTTAGGTGTCTAGACGACATGAAGTTCAGACTGAGCACCAAAACAGGATGGAAAGGGGATTGAAGTGACTTTGAACACAACACGGTTGTTGGCGCCAGACAGGGTGCTCGGGGGATTTCTCAAACTATTCATTTATGAGGACGTTTCCTACACAATTATCTGTAATGTTACAAATAATGACCTGTTATAAAACAAGTCCCGCTTTGAGTCCTTTTGTTGAGGTCAGATGACGACAGACAACAGTACCTCAAATAACTTGCTATATAACTCAGAAAAAAAGTCAAAACTTGATAACATCAAGCGTTACAAAACTGGACAATAGTTTGGAAAACAATTTCTAGTATTGACGTGTCTCCATTTCAGACCAAAAATTTAGGTTGTAGGGTCACAATTTGGTCAAAACAATATAAAAGCATGGATTCAACTTGACCCACTTTGAGTCCCGCTAGTGCCAACAGAGCATTGCTTTACACCCCACAGTGTTGTTGCTGACAATGTCCAGTCCTTCACAAACCCAGTGCACCCATCTGTTTAGAAATCGTATCGGACTTGAACACACTAAACTATGCGAAATCAATATTCTAAAAATCTTAATGGTAACTCTTGACAAAGAGGAAGATACTGGATGTAAAAATTCGTCACAGCAGTTTTGCGTGTCAAATTAGTACAAATAAATCAGTCCAAACAAGGAATTCAAAAGTGAGTAAAAAAAAGGGTCAATAATTTTATGAGATCCAGAGTTTGATAAAGAGTGAGTAGATTCCCAAGAAATTTCACACCAATATTTTTTTCCGGGCATGTTTGTTCGTTTGAATGCTAAACTGACTGCTAGTAAGCTTGTCCCACTAGCTGCGTTTCCATTGACCATAAAATTGCGCAAATTGGAATTACAAAAATAAATTTGCTTATTGGAAACACAGCAATGTTAACAACCAAATGTTATTAGAAGCGGAAAATAAGAAGAGGACAATGGAGAATGAAGTATGTTTTTAATGACTCATCGTGTGAACAAACTTGTTCATACTTGATTTAGATAACGTTTCTTATTTAATGAAAACACCGCAATTGAAAATTTGTGTTTTTTCTCCATTAATGGAATATCAACAATGTTTTTGGCGCGCATTTGTAATGGAAACGCAGCTAGTAATCAACCACAAAGATGCTGATTCAAACTTACAGCCAAATATTTCACTACAATTCTCTCACGATAAAAGATTTTAGCAATAATGAGCCATAATTGCAGTATTAACCAAGCTTAAAGGAAAAACAAAAAAACCCATCAAGACATAGATTACAAAATTAAAAAGAAAATGGCATTAATAAAAAGATTTGAGTCACAACTCAGTTCATTAAAACATTTATTCAAGTATTTCCAACTAAGAAAGTATTTACAGTACATCATGTTCACTAGTGCAGGTCTGAGCTCCAGAAGCTAAGACAGACTCAGACATGACGATACAGAACATGAGCATATGCATAAGAACGTAAAAAAAATCCACTTTTATTGCCACTCTTTATTCTGCCATCCGTCTTCCAAGGATCTAACCAATATGTAAATAGAACCGTACAGTTTAACACACACAGTTTAGCGTTTCACCGAAGGCAGAAACAATTACAGCCTTTTCACATCATTTTAGTTTCTCCCAGCACAAAAAAAGAAAAAAAAAAAAAAAAAAACTTCACAGGGGAAATACGATGTGGACACTTCTCCAACATGTCAGATGATTTGTTTTGTAAACCATTTCCGGCACTACTTCTGCAAAGTGATAGCAAGGAGAGCAGAGAACAGAACTCACAGTTTAAGTGGAGCGATTTAACAATACGGGCTGAGTGCTCGAGGTTTTTCCCAAGCAGAACCATTTTCCCAGTCTTGACCACGATCCTGTCTGACTGTAGAAGTTTCACTGTAAAGTTTTTGAGAAGATCAGAGCTGAGAAACTCCTCACCCCTCACAGAGGACGATGGGGAAATCTACATGAATGCACGGGTGATCGAGCTTCACGATTCCCTGAAAAATTAATTTCCCAATTAACAAACGGAGCAGTTTCTGAGAAAACGTGCGGGGTAATTGCTGCTGTGTGTCCACGCTCACCTGTGGAATCAGGTTCTTCTGGATCCTTTTCAACTTCGACCTTTTTCTGCCGTTTTTTGTCACCACCGTCTCTTCGTAGAATTCATGGGCTAGATCCCCATCCTCATCAAAGTACAAGGAGCTGAAAAAAAAAACAAAGAGTTTTAACGCTGAAATCAAAATGAGTCATTTTCATTTAGATTTAGGACTGTTACTCCAGATTGGTTGTTTGATTTGCTCAATAATCCACTTGACTACTGGGCCATAGTGGTTTCACCACCTCTGATGTGTCGACCATTAAAATAAAGAGAAAATTCAAAGACAGACTATACATAACAGTCTAACATACAGTAGTTGTTACAGTTCCCAACAATGATTACTTCATAGAACACTCATACAGAGGGGTGTAACTCAGACATATAATGAACTTTTAGAGACCTCAATGTTTAATTGTATGCGAAGTTCAAATGGTACATCAAACGGTTACTGTGATGATTAAGAATCCCCTTTAGACTTGTTCCAATAAGATCCTCTGGTTAAAGTGTTCATTTACAAGCATTTCTTTAGATATGATTAAGAAAAAGGGTCAAATTTTCTTTAATATTGGGTTTTTAAATGACTTGACCGATTAAAAATTGTTCCATTTAAAATGAAAACCTTTCTGTACCTCCTTCTTGTGAACACAAATGGCGTTGCATTCCTGGAGGCTTTCAGCCGGGCCACAGACTGCTCGTTTCCATCGGCCCCTGAATCTCCTCCGCTGCCTGAGAAAGGCCAGGAACCTTTGACTTTGGATCCACTTCCTCCCATCCTCAGAGATAAGACATTATTTAAACTCCAGTCAACGCTTCCGCCCCGCTCGGTTGGCCAGATGCTCTCAGTTTCTCGGCAAGGCCAGGAGCTGGAAAGTGAAAGAGAGCACAAAGGAAAAGAGCATTCCTAATCAGACGCCTGGTTAGTGTAAAACAGCAGCTGTTTGCTTAGTGGCTGCTGACATGCTGCAGGATAACACATGGAACCAGATTCCAGCTCACACATTTCCTAAAGTCGGTGCTCAAGCTTCTCATTACAAGATCACAAAGTAACGTTCTCATAAATTAGAACTGTCACAAACAGCAAACTATACAAACTATTTCTCCTGTGAAAGCAACTTTTCTGGAACATTAGCAAGATGGTCTACAGAAAGAGATTCTGTTTGCTCTTTAATCGCGGTTTGTTATCGCTTAATTCAAAAGATAATTTTGATGACGTATAAATAAATTTTATCCACTTTCAGACTTACGGTTACACCAAAACAGTTTTTCCTTATTAAAAAAAAAAAAAACTATTTTCTTCAATCAACTTGCTGACACTAGTGTAACATAGAGTTTTGCCTCTACTTAAAATATTAATTTAAAAAAAGAGGATGATCCCACAGCTGTTAACTTCATGGCTACAGTTTGAAGTGAATTTTTTTTATTTGATTTTTCTTAATCGACCTAAATAATAATAATACTACCCCGAAATTATCCTCCAACTGTGTATTCAACAGAGTTTAACACAGATCTTTAATTTATATGTTTTTTTAGGTGATCACAGCTTTGTGTGTATGAGATAATAGATGAGTATTTAAGCTAAAGTAAGTTATTTATTGTGTTTTAATTATATCCAAATTGTCTTTGTTGATATTGGCTCATCATGTAGTGACTTTCATTTGCTCATTATGAATCTTCTCAAATGGAAACTTCTATAAAAAAAAAAAGAAAAAGAAAAACTAGACTCTTTATTTACACCACTTTATTTCAAAAATATATATTTTGTAATACGTTTCAATATCAAAGTTATTTAATTTCAGTAATTCGATTCGGAAGCTGAACCAAAAGTAAAATACCCTTGTAAAGTTTAATATCTCAATGACAATGAGTGAAAACCCACAACATACATAAATGAATGTGTATAACAGCCTTTTTTCAAGGCTTCCCCTATTCGCAAGTAACAGAATATGAACAGTGGATTTCTATGACTATTAAGTCATACTTTCTTTACTCAAATTGGATCGCTGTTTTATTGCGAAATGAATATTTTGTAATTGCTCTTGCTGTTATTCTGTGGCCCTTGGCAATTGTATATTTTAATGAAGTAAAAAAAAACCGCTCACAATTAAATGGAAAGTGAAAGCCCATTTTGTAGTATTTCCGCTGTCGACATGTCGCTGGAGTAAACTGTAACATGTAAATCAGCACATTATCGTTATGTTAGCTTCACTGAAAGCTAACCAAGTGGGCCGCGCACAAAAACAACACTAGAAATGTAATTTATTACGCTCAATATCTCACTATATCAACTAATCAACATGCATATTTTCCTAGGCTTAATATAGTTAACGCAGAAGAAGATTAACAACCAGTAAACAAACGGAAACGTCCGTACAGTCTTAACTGTTAGCTTCAACCACTGACGCATATTAGCTTCGACGGCTAAAATAATTACTCGCACCGAAGCTTCACCATTGACACACAAAAATCCTTCTTTCTCACACAACAACGCTTAACATGAATAATCTTACCTTGTTATATAATGTTAAATCGACAAGTGGGCTCATAACTGCCAGCGGTTCCGCCAGCAGCAGTGAGGATGAAGCGATCAGCTGATCTCAGCGATAGGCTGCAGTCAGACTCACTGACCTTTAACCAATCAGGTGGAACATCCGTCTCCTTGACAACGTTCAGGCTTCTTATTCGTCCACTATTTACGAAGTGCCATAAACTACAAGGAAGTGATGTAAAACAGCCCAAACACGATTCTAAATAGAATGCTATTGTAATATGGAGTTATGATTTATATTCCGGTAAACTTAATGAACGATGTAGTTTGTCACCACACATTATACTATGGCCCTTTTGTTTTGTTCTGTTATAAATCTGTTTTTTCAAGAAAAAGGGATCACCACTCAAACTTAATTCCTTGCAACTGGGATACCTGTAGAAATCTGTCAAAATCCCATATTATATTAATTCAAATTCTTCAGTTATTGTAGCTAGTCATGACTGTATTCACAGATTCAGTGTTCTTCTGATTCTTGTGCTTGTTTTGATATTAAAAAACACAAAAAAACATGACCATTCACCCCATCAGTACATCTTAAAGAAACTTTCTACACTTTATTACCCTTCTGTTGTTACTGTCAGTGTATATTTGCTCGTGACATAAATGGTTTTTAAAAAAGAAAAGTAATTCCTAGTTAGTTTGTCGATCAGCCTTTCCCTGATAAGGAGTTACCTTATCCATTCTTGTCTCTCAAAGAAAACCACCGCTTAGTTTGTTATTTTTATTAAATGCTGTGCACATCTGCCATACACCCATAAGACTGCTACATTTAAAACAGGAAAAGTGCAGGAAAAGTGGAAGAAAACAGGAGACAAACGTTTTAGTGATTAACAGAAAAAAACACAAATATAAAAGGAATGATAAGCAGCGTCCAGTTTAAACACAAGTATGGCAACAGTCATTCACAAATCCAGTCACACAGAGTGACTTGTGACACAGCTCTCTGACATTCATAATCTCATACAAATGTCCATACGTCAGTCATACTCACAAAGTGACCACTAAGTAAAGAGTTGCACCCATCAGGGGTGTGGAGTGGACATGGCAGCTCTTCAGACTTGGATGCAATGAAAATTCAAATACCTTTCAGCTACAGACAAAGGAATATTTTTAAAATGAATTACAATCCAGAAATGTTGATCCAATCTAAGATTTTTGGGGCATTTGAAATAAGAATTAACAGAGGGCAAAAAAAAAAGGAATTTTACCCTTTAAGAACATGTCAATTTAGTTGTTTGTTTTTAGAAATGGCTCCGTTACAATAAAATAAAGTTGTTAAGTTTTCACAGGATCAAAAAAAGAAAATCTGCATTGCTTTTTAAAATGAAGTCTGTCAGCTGAGGTCCAGAATAATCAGACGGCACCCGTTGCAGAACGTCACTGTCCCGTCTGCCAGTCTCAGTCCGCTCAACTCATTCTCTCAGGCACATCAGACTCTCCAGGTGTAAGGCACTTCTCATCTCTCGCATCATTTCACACCAACATACGCGCTAGCTCTTACTCTCTCATAGTCTTGCGCCCTATCTCACACTCTCGTTCAACCAAGAGGTGTTTTCTCTTCTGCTGTTTTCTCCGGAGTCTTTGAATGCAGCAGCGTCCGGTCACATCTGACCAGCCAGGCTGCCGCACATCAAACTCCGTGCGCAGAGTGGTTTCAGCCCGGGGTCGAGCCGGACAACGCCTCCAGCATCTTGGTGCGAGCCAAAGTGTATCGCTGTACGATCTGCTTGACGTGCTCCTCTTCCTCACGCTGCAGGATGAGCAGGAAGTTCTTCAGCTCGGGCATAGAGAAAGCATGCCACTGCAAAAGAGGGGGGAAGAACATGCAAATGCCTGTAAGATTCATATTAGAAGTTTTGATGTGGTTCTTTTAAGCGGATGCTTCGCTTACATTCACTTCACCGGTTTCATTTTCTTTGAGGACAAAACTGAGGAGCTTCTCGTTGGGTCCAGCATTCAGGCGTAAACGGAGAGGACGCTCGTCGTCAGAGAGCTTGCGAACATAAACTGGAGGAGGCAAAATGGAAATTAGTATTTTCTGAAAAAGCAAAACAGGATCAGATTTTTCTTTTCCTTTTGTTTTTTAAAGAAACAATACCTTGGTCGTGGCGCTCGCTGCGCTCAAACAGTGCAAACTTGCCGGGATTGTCTACCACAGTAAACTTTTTCAGCAGAGCCTCGATGACCTCGCGAGCAGAAGTACGGGAGCTTATGTGCAAATGCTTGGAGGCGTCCTTTGGCAGGTAGAAGGAGGTGCGACGCTTCACCCCACTGGCTCGCTTCCCTCCAGCATCAGCACCTCCTTTCTTTGGCGCTGGGACCGACACGGGGCGCGCTAGCTTGAATTGAACCTTCACAAAACCAGTGTAGGACCCGTCCTTGTTCTGTTAAAAATATATAGAAATATAAAAAAAAAAACATTACACACCCCCAAAAAAAAGTCTTTCTGCTAAAAGGTTGTTTTAGGTAACTACTCACCATGTTCATGAACAGATTGCTATTGATCTGGGAGTTGTATTCCTTCACTTTCTGTAGAATTTCAGCAGTTGTTAGCTCCTGTTTCTCACATTGGATTTGTTCATCCTAGAAAGGAGAGAGGAGTTACAGTGATGAAGCACCAGGTGGCGCTATTTCTATGAAAACAGCACAATTTCTTTAAGTAAAAATGTATACATAAAGAAAGCAAAACAAACAAATAAATCAGATGTCTAAGATTTACACACCTAAAAATGAAATTATTTATTGTTGAGCATATTTTATTGGTTTTATTTATGTTGTATTTAAAATTGCTCACATAAAAAAAATGTCAGCAGTCTCGTCAGAAATACAATCATAAGAGATTTAGATGCTCTTAGAGACATGTTGTTTTTTTTTTCAAATAGTACAAAATACGACACAAGAACCTAATCCTTCTAATCCATACACAAAAGACTGTAAATTTATTTCACACAGGACTTTACAAACAGGGGAACTTACTAAACCTAAAGCAACTTCATCAGTGTTGTTTTCACAACATGTTATGAATTTCCCCCTGTGGGTTCACACAAGTTGCATCAGAGTCAACTTCCTGACAACGCAGCAAAGGGAAACATGATGATGTCAGCCCTCACTAGTCCTGCTTAACTCCTCTGATCCCTCTGAGTAGGAGGGCCGAAGGGAGGAGGAAGGGAGGCTGGCAGAGCGGATGAGGAAGAAGGGAGGGGGAATAACTTGCAGCTGTGCAATGACTGCGACCAACAGCATTGCATTCCTCAGCCTGGTGTTCATGTAAAAATAGCCCCCCCCCCCCCCCCAACTTCAGACTCCAACAAGTGAGAGACAAAGCTAGCCCTTGTTTCAAGCCACATCCTATTAGGTCAGCTGCCCGACAAGCCACACACCTACAGTCATGTTGCAGTCATGCACATTTAGATGACCAGCAGCCTAATTTGGCCTGCTGTTGAGGCACAAATTCCCACCAGTGACACTATGCAACATTAACTGAGCAGTCGTTACAACCCAGACTTCGGAAGAGTTAAATTCAAGCATCTGTACTTAGAAAAGCACCAAAAATGGCTTTTTCTGACAGATTTCAATCTGCCCTGCAGATTCAGTTGGTTTTTAAAATGGGAGATAACATAAAAAAAAAAGAGGAGGAAATGTTCTGCAGAAAAGTACAAGATTACGCCTCTTTATGCAAAGCTTTAATCTCATCTGAAGTGCATGTAGGTAGCAAACGCTGGTACCTTTGAGAACTAAGAGCTCACAGCTGTTTCAGTGTATGACTTGACAATGAATTAAAAATTGGAAATCCAGCCCTAAATTATCATATCAGCTCAAAATTTAACCTCTTAATTTATTTATTTGGAAAGAAATTTGCAGCACATAAGTCAATATCAAGTGGGAGATCAATAGTAATGCTCCTAGATGGAGAGTTAAGGTGTTGTTCCTAATGAGTCAATAAATCGGTGAGTCAGTGGAAACTGGCATTTTGCAATGTACCTGTGTTAAGGAACATGCAGTAAAGCTGTGCCTCCACATGCCTGCATAAGGAGTGCCAACAACATAAACAAGGGCCTCCGCAAGACAAGATGATGTTTGTTTGTATGTTTACTGTAAACTTCGTCTGTTCCTCATCAAGACAGAATCGGACACCACAAGTGTGGGAGTGTGACTAAAAGATACGGATCAAAACCATCAGGTTTCACTTAGAATTGTGAAATTAGCCAAAAAACCAGAGCGTGAAGATGACAATGAATGGTGGGTGTTGGGCTGGAAACTTGAGAGGCAAATCTGCGTCACAAGAACATAACATGTGGGCTGATTTCAAGAAGAACGCACCAGCGGGCCTGGCATTGTAATAACGAAAAAGAAAGCAAACCCTACTGGAGTTTTAGTGTTTTGTGCTCTACAAACGGTTATTTTTAGATTAAAAAATTAGATAAAAGAATAAAGTTTCTGAGTGCTGAGACCAGAAAATACAGGAAGCAGAACTCCACCCAGAACCAGGAAACTTGCTTGGCAAGAATCAGGCCTGCTGGGGTTCCCTGGAGCTAACATATGATAATTAAAGGTAGAAACAGAACAGGCTGTACAAAGTTCTCAACATGTCAACACCTTTTTAAACTATGAATTCGCCTCTATTTGATGAAAACAGAAGACATGTAAATGAAACAACGCCAGAGTTAACCACCCAACCCGGTCTGCTCTCACTTCTCCTTCCCAAAAACTTTTATGAAGCATTGTTCTGTTTTAACTTTCTCTCCCTCTCACCTTCTTAACGTCATTAGTAACGGTGGGTTTTCGGGGTTTGGGGAAGAAAGACGTCCGGGCGGTGAAGTACTGCTCGAACTCTGAGTCCGAGTCCTCCTCGCTGCAGTAGCCGCTGCTGGTGGAGCTGCCCCAGGTCATCTCGAAGGAGGGAGTCTTGTCCGAGCTGTTCGCCTCGCTTGCCATGGTTCTTATCGCTATTAATAATAATAATAATCAACTCACTTCTCAAAACTAAACGGTAAACGACCTTCTGAGTCACTTCTGAGTGATTTACCGACACAAAATTGGCGAAAGAGGTTAAATAACGGTCACTGTTAAGACTTCCAACGGTTGTCTCGCGCACGGTGAAATGTCTCTATGAAAGCTCGACAAGGAACCGCGCAGTCTCACCCAGTTTCTCTCCTCCCTCTTCCTCCCTGTAGCTCTCAACTACCGGCCACGTTTCCAGTGTGTGTGAAACAGGATGCACGGGGCTCTCGGCCCCGCCTGCCGCGCTTCCGTCCTCCCGCCGAGGCCCCACCCAGGCCGTTGGTTTCCAGTTTAGAAATACACAAAACGCCGGAGAGGGTTCCGATTGGACGGAAATGCCGGAGAGCCCACCGTGAGTCCCCCACCCGCAAATAACGAAACTGGTTTGGTTTTAACCAGATGTGGGTAGAGTAGCCTACCTCTGCACATTTTGATTCAAGTCCGAAGAGTAAAAAGTAGTCGTCCAAGAAGTTATAAAGTAAGCGTAAAAACGTATCTGCTAAAAAGGCTTTAAGTACTGACTAAATGATCACATCACTCATTTTATACTTAAAAATTACACAATCAGACGGACCAAAATAAAAAGTTATGTAGAAATGTAGGTATTTAAAGGATAAGAAAGAAAATGATTAATATAAATACCACAACTACGAAATAAAATCACGCAAAAGAAACATTTTTCCAAATAATTTTTTGAAACTTTAACAAAAACTGCAGATCAGTGCCTGCTGTCTTTTTCTTTATTATTATTATTATTATTATTATTATTATTATTATTATTATTATTATTATTATTATTATTATTATTATTATTATTTTAAACAAGCTACTCACCGTGGTTAGAGTACCTGGAAATTTTACTCAAGTAAGAGTGGTGATATTTCATAATAAAAATTACTCAAGTAAAAATACAAAGTAGAGCAAAGTGACAATACTCCTAAAAGGTTATTTTTTTCCAAAAGGTTAAGTAAATGTAACTGAGTAATTACAACCCAACTCTGGTCTTAACAGAGTTGGGTTGTAATTTAAATAAAGTATTTCATAATCAGAAATACTTTATTTCTGATCATAAAGATGAACACGTTATGATCAGATGGCATATGGTAACTCATATTACACAATATTCTTCAAAGAGTTGCTGTAGATGCTGATGGCTGTGGACGGGAAAGGTTTCCTGTAGTTGACTGTATCACAGTGGTTCTAATGAAGCCTCTGACTGAAAAACACAGTTGAATAGTAGTCTTATATAGGGGATGCTCAGAGTTGTCCATAACATTGCACAATAATCTCCTTAGGTTCTAGAGCAATCCCCAGAACACAACCAGCGTGCTTTATTAGATCATTAATCCTTTTTAAGTCCCTGGTTCTCATGGTGCAGTGCACTCTCCACTTTAAACTTATAGAATATATGCAACATTTTGACCTTAAATCTCCTCAAGAAGCTCTGTCCCTTCTTATAATCTAAATTTAATTTGTCTAAAGTAATTAAGATCAAAAAGTAAGCGTGACATATTTAACTGAGCCATTGTTTTTGAGTGACACTAAGCACAGCTTCTGAAAACCAAATGTAGAAATACTCAGAAAAAGATTATTTTGCATAAGGCCAATTTAAAACATATAATAGAAATATTATGTTACGGCCTAAAGGCAGTCCAGATGTCAGTGAATAACACCCTCCATAAGGATTGCTAGAGAAGATGTGCTGTCTGAGAATATTCTAGGGTAAGGCTTAGTGGAAGGAAAAACTGCATACAAGCAACAGAGATAAATAAAGCTTCAAAAAGATTGCGAAGGAAAGCCCACTCATGAGTTTTGCTACAGCTGTGGCGTTTCTTGTGTTAATGCATTTGAGGACAGAACTGTGCCCCAATTCCGTTGTGCTTATGTAAACTTTACAGAAATGTACAAGGACGGCAAAGACTTTACTTCCTTCACTTACTTAATTAGGCGCTATTCAAAGTAACCGTTAGCTAACAAAACTTTTGTTTTTTTTATCAGCTATAAAACATGATAATCACAAAAAAGAAACACCCTAAATATCACTCTTTGTGCAATCCTTTAAAAAAGAAATCAATAAATCAACTGTTTGATTATAAATGTATTTTATATATGCAGTTAAAAGCAAAAACGATTGACTAATACTTAGTCTTCTATATTAAATAACTTATTTTGACCAAATTTTATAGACAAAATCACATCCAGATAACTGAAAAGTTCATAATATATTACAAATACAAATTTTCCTCCTATGTCTTAAAACTATAGAACTATTTTTTAAATTAGCCAACTACTTCAGATTTAGTTTAATTTACCATCATTTTCCCTCTGTACTAACTCCTCCTTCTCCTCCTCCCGCCTCCTGAATGTCATGTGTCGATTGGGGTTACCGTGGCGACAGCCTGGCCAGCATGTGAGCGTTCTAGGCCAAGATTTTAAAAAACCCATTCCACCATTAATTCACACCCGCCCTGTTGTCACATGGTTATTTGCTTCAATGGAAATTTAAAAAGAATGAAAAAACAAGTCCGTTTGAAAAGAAACAGTGGACGTCAACAAATGTTTGATTTAAAACCTGAGTTTTAAATAGCTCTTGTTGCTAGAGCTGAAATTACAAATTTAGAGCTTTGCATCTATTAGTGGAGAACAAATACCAAGTTAGGACTGTTTGAGGGGGGAAGTAAGAACAACAAAAGTTCAAGTTTCAGCTGTAAGTCTGTTCAAGTTGCAGTTCCTGCTCAGGAACTCAGAGAAACCTAATTTAGATTTTTATTTTAAATGAGCACAACTTTGTTCATAGTGTTTAACTTTTTATATATGGTTATCACTAAATATTATCACTGGTATCCAGTAAACTCTAACATTAAATACATGACTGACCAGAAAGTAAACTCCAAAAAGCTTTTCTGATCGTTGATCTTTTGCCTCAATGTCTACAGTGTGAAATGAGTGAAACAGCCTAAATTAAACTGCTCCGTCTTTACGGCAAACTGTTGAAATTGCAATATGACCTGATGGACTCTCACAAGAAGTTAATTTACTGTACCTACTTTCAATCTCACATCCTCGTGGAATTAATAGAATAACAGAAAAAGGACATCTCAAACTACCCTTCCTTTGAGCTAAAACTCAGTTTAGTTTCAACCAAAACACCCTTAAAGCTGCGGTATTCAACTTTTATAAAAATATGTTTTTACATATTTGTTGAAACTGTCACTATGCTGTGAGACAGATAATCTGAGAAGAGATCAATCTTCTCCTCCTCCTTTTGTCCTTTTGGTTTAGTCCCTTTAATGAGAAGCCAGAGAAAACTTGAGTTTTTCCCAGCAGCATTAAATATAAAGTGCTCTCCCTCCCCCACCTGTTTCTGAGAACTGCTGCTCAGCTCACTGAAGAGGTGTTACCACATTTTGCTTTCCTGAATAGTCAATGTTACTCTGATAGCAGCAGGAATAATAAAAAATGTGTTAGCATGCGTTTATGTGAATGATTGACGAAACTGAATAGAAGCAATATATAAACAGAAATACATACATATTAATTTCCTCTTAACATAAGTGGTGGTCTTACCAAAAAGTCCATGTAATCTGAAATACTACTGCTATCAATAGTATTAATAATATTGCTATTATTAATATCTTCAATATTAATAATAGTAATATTACTATTCTTCAACATGGTACTCTTAATGATTTTTGTGTTTTTATTATGTAAAGGACTTTGAACTGCCTTGCTGCTGAAATGTGCCATACAAATAAACTTGATTGACTGATAACGTTCCCTCCACACCAGTTTGTGTCAGAACTGAGCAGAACCAATAGCACTAAAGGTATTACAGGCTGGAAGGTTTTTCTTGCATTTATCTGTATCATTTCTTCAGCAGCTGAGAAGGTGGTTGTGTCTTTCTGCTTAAAACTGTAGCGAGGAAAAGCAAATATAGAAGTATATTTTAGAAACACATTATCTGACTTCCTAGTATAAACTAGAGGTGTTGCGCCCAGAAATCTTCCACAGTCTTCCTTGACACAAGGCAAACCTCACCTACACAACTTATAGATTACATGAGTCAGTAAGCGTGGCCTACTGAGTGTTTTTAATTTTATTTAGTTTATTTACAGATTATTTAGTACTGAGTAAAAGAGCACATAAATGAAACTTTTCAGCCAACTACTTTTCTCACCTTTCTTTTACTAGTTTATGTGGTTCTGTACCTAAAATGGGCTAAAACCTATGACTTTATTTGTGTAAAGATATCTGCAGCTAATTTTGCGTTTTGTGAGTCCAGCAATTTAAAAACAAAAAAGTTGTTGGGCAAAACATAACACAGAAAAAAAGATGATGCAATGGTGGGAAACAAACTCACCAGCAAAAGACAAACTGTTTCGACATTGCAGGTAATTTCTATAAACTCTTCAAGCAAACAACGAATTAGAATTTTTCCTCACAGATTTGCGTTCTCGTTTCAAAACTCTGACCCAGATTTTTGCACAAGGTAATTTTTGGTAACAAACTTCCCACTTGAATCATCTGACTTCTCTTTTCAGAGCTGCTGCTGTTTATTGCAAACCAGATTGAGAAGAAGCTTTGAAGCAAAACGGCCTGTTGATATAAGCAAACTTACTGAGATTTAGTTAAGTAAAGTAAAGGATAGTTTTTAATGCACTAAAGAAATGGTTCCTGTTTTTGGTTGTAAAGCAGGTCTATTTAAAGCAATCCAGCCCTGCTCTACGAGAGGCTTGTAGAGAAGTCCTGATGTGATGTCCATAAATAAGAAGAAACGGTGCCTACCAGAGTTCTGCCTGTGGCCAGTGCTCACTTCCACTGACAAAGCTAAGAAAGGCATTGCGGTGAAACACGAGAGGGCTCACCACATTCGTGTCTGTCTCGATTGTGTGCTCCACGACAGCGGTGAGGTCCGCCGTAGAGCCTCGCTCCCAGCTGCAGTCCAGCCGAATCAGCGCACGGCAGCGGTAGTGGCACGTGAATCTGCAATCTGCACATTCAGAAAGTCTAATAAGTTCAGGACACACACACCTAGAAATGTTTTTAAAAAATCTCAGGTTATGCTTGTAATTTGGTGACCCATGAATGTTGTTGCAGGTGACACATTTACTTTACTTATAAGCAGAGTTTTACATTTACTTGAGTAACTCTTTTCAAAAACATTGTTTTAGGAGTAATTTTACTACACTGTACTTGAGTAATTTTATTGTAAAGTATCACTACTCTTATTTGAGTAAAATTTCTGGATTTTCTACCCATTGTGAGCAATTTCACTGAATGAAGAACAAACATATTTTAACCAAAAATTCACCAGACAATGACACACATCTGCAGTTTTTGTTAGTTTCATTAGCCTGATTTTGATATTTTTATTAAATTTTTTTACCTATATAAAGTATTGTCATTTTCGTCCTTAAAATGCCAAAATGTCCACTTAACTTTATATTTTGGTCCATGTGATTATGTAATTTTTAAATATTAAATGATTGACAATTTAAAAAGATACCTGAGTAGACTTTTTACCAAATACTTTTTTACTCTTGCTTGAGTAATTTCTTGAGGTGGCTACGTTTTATTTTTGCTTGAGTAAAAATATGTTGAAGTAGTGTTAAGTACAATTTTTGGGTACTTTGCTCACCTCTACCTATAGCAAGAGAGTAAATCAAGCTGGTGGCTAACATCAGTCCAGCAGCTTCTGAACGACAGCTACAAGCAGCAACAGAAATATAAAAAACGAGGACGGGTTGTCAGTTACTGGTGGTTGCTACGGTAACCACCAACTGCCAAGAGCAGCGAAACAGAACTCGAACTTCGGGAGAAATTAACTTTTTGACAAAAAAAGTACATCCCCCTAGCCACACTTTGGACACTCCTGGTTTAAATAACCACGTCATAAAATCTAGTCTATGCTTTCTTGGATTGCTACTTTTTACTTTTACTTGAGTAAAAAAATACGTTGAAGTAGTGCTACTGTTACTTGAGTGCTCATAAACGGACAAATAGGAACCGCTTATCTCAGAAGCGTTACTGTAGTTGTTGGAAATGAATAAAGGGAGGTTATATTTAGACGAAAGATAAAAGATTATGGTTGGGCACTTTAGACCACAACTGCTTTCGTCTGTTCAGGTTCTTTCAGATGCCTGAAGGAAAGTTCTGCGAAGCTCAGTGAGCGACAAAGGAAATAGGTTTGCAGCTTTGATTATGACCAGAGCACCAAACCACCTAGAGTGTGCTAGAAACAGCCTACTTTCAAACCACTATTAAATAAGCACGTTTCATTGCTCTCTTTGTTGTTTCTGAACACCAGAAATGCAACTAACGATTATTTTAGTAATCGATTATTTTGTAGATTAATCAATCATTCTGACAATTAATCAATTAATAGTATAAAAAACTGTCACATTCTACAGATTTCTCGTTTATACACAAAAGCTTATTTCATGAGATACAATAAAACCTAAAGAATTACAAATAAAAATTTTTAAATGAGAAAATACACATTTTATCGCCTGAAATGCAGTAACGTAGCTTCCTTTAGCAAAGGAGCATCTGCAGGTAAAAAACTCAGCCTTTCTGCTTAACTTAACATCAACACAGTGTAAGGCTAATCTGCTGATTTTTATGTTTATTTTTGTTGATTAACTGATTAATATTTGGGTATCAAAAGGTACTTAATAGGATTTTTTTATTTACATAATTTGACCCTGGTGAAGTAAAAACTATGCCACTTAAGGAGTTCTGCGTAGAACATATTTAGAAACAAAGAAAGTTTTCTTTTCCTTAAATTTTTGGCTTAGTTAATTACTTCTCTGAATATGTTTTCTTTCAGCAATTGGCCTTTTTAGAGTTGATACACTCTAGTAAACAATTACTAATTATGATTACTAAATTAGTTGACAATTATTTCAATAATTGATTCATTACAATTAATGCAATCAGCCCTACTGAACACATGAGGTAGTCATACATGCATTACAACTTAAAACTAAATCTGTTTTCCTATCAACTCTGACCACCCTCCCTGACCTTGCAACACAGCATAATCCTGCCACCACCATGTTTCACAACAGGGATGGTATGTTTAGGGCTGGGGTACTCAAGTCAAGTCCTCGAGAGCTACCACCCTGCAACTTTCAGATGCGTCCCTGCTCCAACACACCTGAATCAAATGAGTGGCATGTTTCCAGGCCTGTTCAGAGCTGAATGACTTTTGATGAGGGAGTTCGGCCATTTGATCCCAGTCTGTTAGAGTAAGGACACATCTAAAAGTTGCAGGACTGGACTTGAGCACCCCTGATTTAGGGGAATGTGCTGTCAGCTATCCCGTCACACATTGTGTTTTGAACAGATGTAAAAGCACGCCGTCTTGTTGACATGACATAAAACAACAAAGATAACAAGTGTTGAGAGTCTGGGGCCATTTAAAGCTAAATCTGCAGAGTTAATGGCATTTTCCTCTGTTTAAGTTGCCTCATTGTACTGATAGTACATAGTAAGGTTTTAATTCTTGTTCTGAGTTTTTATTTTGTGTACCTAGGGCTGGAAAATAAATCAGTAACAATATACATTATGATAAACACGTGATACGTTTGAGAAAGTTTTCAATAATTTCCCTGAACTCTGATCCAGAACAGCTTTCTGGGAGATGTAGGCAGAGAAAAGGCTCCCACCAGTGAGCTAGCTCACAGCTTAGCCCACTTTGCTGTGAGCTAAGCAAAGTGGGTGGCATTAACTAACTCACTCACTCACTCTTTGGTTACCTAGCAACTCACTCACTCACTCTTTGGTTACCTAGCAACTCACTCACTCACTCTTTGGTTACCTAGCAACATCCTAATGAGTAAGTTGCGCAGCAGTAGTTTAAGGTTTCACTACTAGGTCTCATAACTGCTTAAAAATAAAAAACAACAGTGTGGAGTGAAAACTGTGGATAAAACAGGAAAAGCCACACCACCAGTTTGGAAGTATTCCAGATATTTAAAACCAAAAAACGAATCAATAATTATCAATATCCACCGATATGAAATGCGCTGATAGGTTTTTCAGACATGTTGTCCAGCCCTACATGTACCACAATATTTTTAGCAGCATGACAGACCAAAAAAGTCAGAACAGAAAAATGATATTTCATACAAACAGTCTGAAAATCTCTCACTGCTCTTCCTGACCTTGCAGATGCATCAAAACTTTAAACGGACTCACTGACACACCGCAGGCTCTGCTTGTAAAGGCCCCAGATGAAGTCGCCGCACAGGTCGCACCATGTTGGCTGAGCGTGGCTGCAGGGCTGAAAGTTGTGTCCCTCTCCTTTCTCCTCCACAAACTGGGGATCCTGGGAGCTGCTCAGGACCCGGATGATACCCACGCGACTCAACAGGTCCGGCACCTTCCCCGGGCTGATCCTCAAGGCGTTCGTTCGCTCCAGGCGTGGGGGTGAGCACGGCGAACGCGGGCCTGCCAGTTCTGTCTGCTCTCTGCTGGAGTTCAGGTCCCGGAGCTCGATGAACTCCCCCCAAGACATGGTGGCTGTCAGAGGTGAGCTTCCAACGTCATCACTGAGGGGCGAAAAGGTACGAGGAACATGAAGCAAACTGTATCAACCTTCCAGACAACCTTCTGGTTCTGCTCTGCTCTGCATCAGAACCGGAACCAAACATGGAGAAGCAGCATTCAGCTTCTATGCACCACAAATCTGGAACAAGCTTCCAGAAAACCACAAAACAGCTGAAACACCAAATTCCTTTAAATCTAGACTAAAAACCCACCTGTTCAGAGTTGCTTTTGAGACATTATACATGAAATATTAACGGTTTGACTTGGAAAAAATGTAATGATTTTTGTATTTTTATGACGTAAAGCACTTTGAACTGACTTGCTGCTGAAGTGCACTATACAAATAAAAATTAAAAAAGGAAACATGAAAAAAAAGATCATATCATCACCTTCCTAAAATAATGGCTTAAGTCATTTTTTTTTGCCAAAGGTGATTTTTTTTTTCACCTAAGACGTATTTTAGAAATAAAGAGGTAGTGACGCAATCTTCAATAACTCTTTGAAAAATCTAAATTAATGAGTTACAACAACATTTTATTTTCCTTTGGGATTAATAAAGTATTTTGGAATTTGAATTTGGTAAAAAATGACTAAGGCCATCACTTTAGGAATGTTACTGTGGGGGGCGCCAATTTCCCATAAATAAATAAATAAACAGCACCATTAAATTAACCCTGATTTCCTTAATTTTGGGAGATCAGTAATCAGCTGATACTTAAATGTGAAGCAAAATGGTACTGACCAAAAACAGAATCGGCAAGTCAAGTTGTTAAAGATCGGTAATCGGCCAGAAAGTTGCAACCAGTGCAGCCCTAAAGGTGACGATATGGATATTCCTGACTAACGCGGCACATTTTCATTTTATTACAAACTAAAAGCCACTAAAAATAAAAATACATATGATTAAACCTGTCCAATCAGTGATTGATCAGTGAATTATCCCAATATTTTGGGATAATATTGTGATAACGATAAAACTTATGATTAAAAAACTGTTTATGAAAGCATTTATAGTATCAACAACATAAAAACATTCCCATTTGAATCTTCAGGACTCTACTTACTGTCAGGATTGTGATATGAATTGTTCATAGTATCTGATTATGGTTTCAAATGTACTTTTTGCAAATAATACAAATAACACTTCCAATTATACTATCAGTTTTGTTCCTTACTTAACATTATTAATAGAAATTTATCAAGGCAAAATCCTTATCATGATCAGAAATTTTCACAGTAAATGATAAATGCCCACCCAGTCTGATGTTAAACAGGCAGTGAGAATAGAAAGGCCACTCAGGACGAAGTTCTGCTTTAAGCCACGACAGAGAACCAGAGTGTGAAACCTCCCTGTGGAAAATGCGATGATATTTTTAAAGGTGATGTTCACATTCTGAAACTTTCAAAAATAAGATGAAGTGAATCACAAACCAAAAATATTTCCTATTTATTATGTTAATGGAAAAACTGTTCAGCTGTTCTACAAGGACCTGACTGACATTCATTTTAACTTAACAATACTGGCTAAATTTTGTCAAATCATAAAGGGAAAAAAATTATTACATTTATTTGTGGTTATTTATTTGATAAAGGCACAACAACATGACTGTAGCTCATGTGGAGGAAGTGGAGTACCGTGTTTACACAATGTTTGGCACACAAATAGAGATGACAGGTTGTGAGACAGAAAGAAAAAAGAAAGGAAGAAAGAAGGAACAAACGAACAAACAAAGAAAGAAAGACGTTTAACTCATATTTATTCATCACAATTCCACAAAATACACTCACATTTCAAAAAAACAAAGACACACAAAACGTTTTAGTGCCTTTAACAAAGGTTTGTCTAACCCAGATTCTCTCATTTTAAATGTTGAGAGACCGAAATAGGCAATATTGATCGAATAATCTCGACTAATTGCAAAATCATTGGGGCAAAATAACTGAACCCGTCCTCAGTGAGGCTTGCTCGTCCCAGTTCCAGTTTCTACAAACTTTCCAGCTACACACCAAGCTGTTCTCCCGTTTTGCAAGTTTTGAAGAGGGATGCGTCTTGTCGTGTATAGGTCAGATTTTACTCATTGTGAAAATAATGCAAGAAAATAGTTTGGTTACATTTATTAATTGCACGGGTAGCAACAACAAAAGCAAAGCATTTTCTTATAAACAAATATTTAAGTCGTACTTAATTCCCTAAATAAATGTAGCCTACTCAGTCCAAGAGGTTTTTCTTTTCTCTCTTTCTTTTTTACGGGAAAAAAAAAGTTGCTTCAAGAAACAATTATAACTGTTTTATGCAGATATGCTGTCTTTAAAAGTGTGGCGGGTGCGCTGTTCTCGTTTATTCAATCCATATTTCTTACGTATTAAAAAAGTTCATAAGGAAAAACAGATATAGTTACGTGTCACTTCTATAACCTGCTAAACATTACTGTAAACAATACGCTTTCCATAAATTAAAATAAAAGAATGCTGCTTTTATGAGAGACTTAAGCCTGAGCAGCTCTTAAAGAACAAATCTGTAACTATGGAGGTTTAAATATGTAACTTGGTAAAACTGTAGGAGGCAACTTACCAGAACAGAGGAGAAAACCACGCCGTGTTTGCCGCTTTGTCTCAAAACTCCTTCCATCCGAGGAGAGAAAAAAAACTTTCCGCAGAAAAATGTCGGACTGTTTCCAAGTGGCGGAGGTGTTGCTGCCCCGGCTACATCTCTGGAAATCAGCCGACCATCAGCGACCACCGCCGGCTAACAGCGGGGCTCAGCCTCGGCAGAACATCACTGAGAGTCGGTCTGAGCCGCCGAAGGAGGAAGCGGGTGAAAAAACGGAGAGTGAAAGATGAGACTGAGCTGCAGTGACATCCGGAATGTCTTCATGTAGTGGGGGGGGGGATGTTGCTGGCTGCTGCGTCTGGAGAACAGCAGCTGAGTGGGCGGACAAAGTCCCCGACCCCTCAAGCCCACGGTCTCTGGAGGGACGGATCGAGGTTTCGTTTGCATCGGCAGCAGAAAAAGCTTGAATACCACAAGCAAAAAATGCAAATGAGGCTTATCTGCGATCAGTTCGACAGTCTTACACATTTACCTACGTTTAGATGTGAAACCCCCTGCAAAAAAGGAAACATTTCAGCAGCCAAAGAGTGTAAAGACTAATGAGTATAAAGAGTATTAATCTAGTAGGTCAGTAGAGGAGTCAGCAGTACTCAGATTCTCCACTTAACTGATACTCGCATGAAAAATTGGTAACACTTTATTTGACAGGGTGTTCATCAGACTGACGTGACACTATCATAAACATAACACCTGTCATGAACATGAAGGAGATTTATGAATGTCTACGACTGTTGTCATGAAGTGTAACTCGGTAAATAATGACATTTTTAATGTAAAGTTACTCTAAAAGTTGCATTGAAAGTCCATTAAAAGTGCCCACTTTGCATTACAGTGTTATTATATAAAAAATAAGGCAAAGTGGGCCTTTCAATGCCACTTTTGCATTAAAAATGTCATTATTTACCGACTGACACTTCATGAAAACAGCCATAGACTTTCATAAAGACTTCTTCATGTTCATAACAGGTGTTATGTCATGTTTATGATGCTGTCATGTCAGTCTGATGAACACCCGGTCAAATAAAGTGTTACCGAAAAGTTACTCTAGTAAAAGTAGAAGTACAGGTTGAGCTGTTATACCCAGGAAAAAGTAAAAGTTTTGACATGTTCTTAATAAAAGTAACTGGAATCAGAACAAACTTCAGATCCAGAGAAACCCCTATTAGTTTAAAAGTTACCTTTTTGTCTTTCTTTTGGTTTTGTTTGTATTTCCTTCTGACTCACGTAAAGCACTTTGAGCTGCCTTGTTGCTGAAAATGTGCTTCATAAGTAAACTTACTTTACCTAAAAGCATTAAGTAATTTTCACCTTCAAGAATACAAAATGACTTTTGATCAGTCTGAAATACTTAAAAAATCCTAGCCATACAAAAAAGACATTATTTTCTTTCTTTTGCTGACAACTTGCACTGTTGGTCTAGAAATTTAAAAAGATACCAATATGGTTTTTCTTCAAACCAACCAGGATTTTTTAAAAGTCTGGTTTTAAAAGTCAGACTTTTAAAAAGTCAGACTTTTAAAAGACGCAAGACTTTCTGGAGAAAGTCTTGCGTCTCTGAATGTGACAATCTGTTGTTTGTGATGTTAATCAGGTTAAAGTCTCCATGCATGTTGTCCTCATACAATATAATGCACTTGTACAAGCGGCAGATCTTTTTTACCATCGTGGAAGTAACAAGGCATATGTGAAAATATAAGGAGTAGAAAGTGTTCATTTCTCTTAAAATACAGTGAGTAAAGGTAAAAAGTCCTCAGAAAGGTAAATAAGTAAACACAGAAAATCTGGTGAAATACTTTTACTGCTTCACCTCATCCTAATCATTTTACTCTCTTTTTCTCCAAAGAAAGATGGTGTGTTTCTGGTCCAGACACACACCACATTGGACTCAGTTCCTCGGATATAAATTGTCTGTAGTCGTCCCGCGGTGCAGAGCCGCTGCTGACAGAAAAGTGGATCTGACTGGTGGTTTCGCTGAAGGCTGAGCGTCTCTGTGTCTGTGGAGATCACAGCTGAAGTTGGTAATGATCTGCACAGCTCTGGAGCCTTAAAAAAACAGTTTCAACGTCCGTCCATCGGGTCTTCTCTTCCCTGATTGAACCCTGACCTCCACCGATCTGCTGCTGCTGCCGCTGATCAGATTGGCTTAAGGTGAGCCAGCAAGTCCTGGCTCCTAAAGGAAGTTTAGAAAGTTTTCTGAAGTATTTCACAAAAGCATCGCTTTCACCCTTGTTTGAGTAAGAGAGTTAAGAAATAAAAACTGCACGAAAGGAACAAGTTAAAACTTTATTGCATCACGTTTAAAACCAAAATACTAAATTCTACAACAATCTCTAAAGATACGTGACGGGTTCCTGTTAGAAAAATACGAGTTTACATAAAATGTTGTGATTCAGTGTCACACAGAGCTTCAAATGTTTGCTTGTTTAGTCAGTTAAATTATCTCAGCTGTTTGTCTTCCTGGATCTTCTGCCTGGTCTCAGTCATGAGCTGACAGGCCTGCTTGTGTTTAGGCCAGTGCTTCACCTGACACTGTCTGTAGCAAAGAAACACAACAGGGTCAAACTTACCAGTCAGAAAATCACACAAAACATTTAATTACAAATAAAAACAAAAAGAGTGGCACACAACTCCCCTGAGGTAAACTAAATTAAACACAATTGGGGCCCCGTTTGAACAATTGGGGCTTATTTAGGGGTATCAGAGTAAGGGAGGTTGATATTTTTCAAGATTTTATTTCTGAAACAAATTTGAAACACATATATGATTTGCCTAACATGTAATTATTATGAATTACTGCCAAGCCTGTCACAATAAGTCAGCTACTTGCATGATAAATTAAAACAAGCTCAATAATTTTCATTTGTATGATTTATCATTTTTCTCCTTTCTGTCTTTCTACCAAAAATTGGATGACAAAAGTCTTCAGTCTGGTGCTTTGGTCTCGACCAGCCTTTATTTTAGTTTACAGAGGCTTCATAGCTCATTCTATTTGTGTCTGTTTTATTTATTTGGATATTTAAAATGTCTTCCAGTTCTAGTGTTAAATGTTCACTAGAAATTAAATTGTTATTATTATGCCATTACCATTATACTACTTTAAAATGGTCTCAAAACAACAATGTTATCATTTATTCTAAAAACTAAACTTCTGGAACAATTTATCATCCAGCAAAACGTGTTACTGTGTCATGACTCATTGCAGCAGTTAAAAGCTCAGTAAAATACAATATTTTGTGGTATTTTTACACATTATTCACATATCGTTGCCAGGCCGTTTGAGTGTGGGCTCCGTCTCATGTCTCACCTGCTGCAGTACCACTCTGCCTGGCATCCAGAGCATCTCTTTGGAGCCTCTTTCCCGCAGCATCCACACTTTGGTTTCTCCGGGAGCAAACGCTCCATCACATCCAGGCTGTAAGTCTGCGCCAACCTTGGTGGAACATTTTTAAAGCAGCGTCTCATGAGCCGTTCCTGTACACAATTGGACCTCACAGTGTGTTCAGCGTTACCTCTGGGCCTGTTGCTGCAAGTCGCTGTCAGACGGGTTGAATGCTTCTTTTACCTGATATTTAGCTATTCCTTTCCACTTCCCAGAATTCTCTCTCATAATCTGGTTCCACATTTCTGGGATCTAAGCGTAAATAAAACCCAGAGGGTGAGCGTGCAGCAGTAGAGCGGATGAGTGCATGTCTGTGTCAGTGACTACCTGCTCCAGAACCAGATCTTTCTTTGGTGGGGCTGGGTCTGTAACAGCCAAATGGGCCAGGAAGCGCTGGAGCTCAACCAGGTTCGGCAACTGATCGATCAGCACGTCTGTCAAGAAACCCCTGAGCTGTGAACAGCACAGCAGCAGCAGGAGTCAGGAGGGAAATAAAAATGCTTGCAAGAGGATGCTCAAGGCTCTCTGGTTATATAATTACTGCTGCAGGAAGACAAGCTTATAATAGGAGGAAACTGAGTAAAAACAACCTATGGAGAAGGAATCTGTGCTCTACAAGGGAAGGAGATCAGATAGGATGTAATGAACAACAACCTGGAGCAGTGATACTTCCAAACCATTAGCTCAACTTTTACAAAGCTGTAAAATTAGACACACAACTCCCCGAGCGTAAAGAAACAGGTAAAAAGCCAGTGTTTGTTTCAGTGCAGACCTTTAGAAGTTGGTTCTTGTTGAAATTGTTGAAGTTGTATTTTCTTTGGCACTCCTCCTTCAGGATCAAACTGTAAAGAGCCAGCCAGACCTGGCCGTCAAGTTTAGTCATCTTCACATGGTCCTCTGCGGGAATCCTCTGCCATTTGCCATTCATGTACTTTTCTACTTGGCCTGCAGGGGGCAGCAGAGATCACACAGAGGCTTTCACAAGTATTCACAACGTGGCAATAAATCAATCAGTCGAATGGTAAATGAATATGAGCTCAATAATTTTCATTCCGATAATTAATATTTTTAGAAGGACAATTAAAGACAGACAGATCAGTCAATCAGTCTGTAGAACAGGCGTGTCAGACTCCAGTCCTCAAGGCCGCTGACCTGCAGGTTTTAAATGTGCCACAGGTACAAAACACTGGAATGAAATGGCTTAATTACCTCCTCCTTGTGTAGATCAGTTCTCCAGAGTCCTGCTAATGATCTAATTGTTCTATTCAGGTGGTGCAGCAGAGGCACATCTAAAAGTTGCAGGGCAGTGGCCCAACAGGACTGGAGTTTGACACCTGTGCTGTAAAGTGTTTGGAGGACTAATGTCTCAGCGAGATCTAGAGAAACTCATCCATGCGTTTATCTTTAGGAGCATTGATTACTGCAACAGCTTCTTCACAGGTCTGTCCAACAAATCAATCAAACAGCTGCAGCTGATCCAGATGCTGCTGCTCACGTTCTCACTAAAACCAGGAAGATAGAGCACATAACCCCAGTTTTAAAGTCCCTCCACTGGCTCCCTGTAGCTCAGAGAATAGACTTTAAAATACTGTTGTTAGTT
>CAEGAE010058729.1:0-17211 GCA_903067095.1 Girardinus metallicus
CACATACAAAAGGTGAGTCTATATTTTATTAGTTTATATGTGCAATCTTAGTCTTTTATGTTTGCGTGTGAGAAAAAAAAAAGTGTGACATTTTAATAGTATATATGAGCAGTTTTAATATTGTGTGTGTGTGAGTTTTTAGTAGTGTGTTAATTTTCTAAACTACAGAAAAGTAACTGTTAGAGAAGCTAAAATGTGAAAAATTGGACTGATGTTGATATGCGATAGTAAAACTGCTGTTATGATAGATTTAACAATGTTTTATTTGATCTTTTTTTTATCCGATTAATCGTAAGAATAATCGATAGATTACTCGATTACTAAAATATTCGTTTACAATATTCCTACCAGCCACCATCTTGATTCTCCTCCATCCTTCAGTGTTTTTCTGATCTGTGATGACCTTTGACCTGCTAATCAAGGGCTGTGGAGCTGCACCGTCAGCAGGAACCAGATGTGAGAACTGGGATGAAATGATTTGATGGTGCTGACGGCGGTGAAAGTCCAGCAGCAGGAACTGGGACTGGAGAGAAGTTCCTGTTTATGAAAACCATTTCTGAAAATATGAGAGGTCAGCTCACTAACATCTGACATGTCATGAGGTGATGAGGACGAAGGTTTGGACCGAGCCGGAACCTCTAGCAGAACCAGTCAGCCTCAACAAGGCTGCTGATAGCAAGGTCAGGCTGGAGCCTATACTGCCTGGGTTCAAAGGTCAGCCATTAGTCAGCGTAAAGATGTAGACTAAAGTTCAGCTGAAAACCTGAAGTAGAGGAAAGTCTGGAGGAAGAGCAGCAGAATGTCACACAAACGATCATTTTATCCAAAAAACATGTGATTGTTTCCCAAGTTCATGTTCAAACCGCTAACTGCCGTAAACAGGTCGACTGTTTCCGGCAGTAAAGATGGCCGCCGCCGTCTCTGGATGGGTGTTAAAGTTGTTGAGAGCGACAGCGTGGCCGTCGGATCAGAACCGGATCAGAACCAGACGAAGGAGGCTGATAAAACCCAGCTGGTTTCGTCTGTTGCAGAATCATGACGTGTCACATCAACGTGAAGGTCGGATGAAATGCGAAATGGACATTCAGGCGCTCTGCCGCGATGGGATGTAAGAAAAAAAAAAAATAAACAGTCAATTTCCCCCAAAAACTACAATTTTGAAATTGGTCTGAAAAATTTTAAAGAAAAAATTCAAATTCCTGAGCTCCAAAGTGGAAAAACTCAGCAATTTTAGAATAATTGAATATTTTGTAGAAAAACTTGAGACGCAAACGTTGAATATTTTCGACTAATGAAACTCAGAAAATCTTCCAAGTTTCCGAGTTTAACCCCGAACTCTTTTCTTCGAGTTTCTGTTTACCGTCCATCGGCCACATTCCCTGAACCAAACCAGCTGGCGTCCGGGTTGAATCCTCAAATTAAGCTCAAGACCATCAGCATCGGTCCTGCGTCGCGCCAGGTTACCATGGTTACCGTTGTTCTGTTGGTTTACGACAGCTCGGAGCAGCTTTACGGTAAAGACCATAAAACGGCCGGATTCTGCAGGGCGACCCGGTTTGATGACCAGCTGCAGTAAAAGCCACCAGATAAAAAACCGAACTGAAGGCAGGAAGTGAAAAAGACAAAGAAACAAAGAAACGGATCTGATGGGAAAAATGTCTGATCAGGATTTCTAAACCCAGTTGGGTCCGACCGAGTTCACGGTTCTGATGATGAGTTCAGAAGGAAGGAATGGCGGCCATTTGTAAAGCTACACTGTCAAAAAATAACAGCAATCATTTGGTCTGTTTAGCCTGAGATAAGAGGGAAAAAACACGGTAAATCTTCCAGATGTTATTTATACAGTAATAAATGACGTCAGAGCATCAAGCTCTTAGTTAGAACCAGAATATTTTAGTTGGCAAACTATTTTCCTAACATGTTAAGGTAAATATTTACAAACTAAACAAGCTAAATATTTAGTTTCAGGCTAAATTCAAATTCAGTTTGAAAATACTTTATAAATCTCAAAGGGAAATTAAATGTTGAAACTCATCAAAATTCTCCAGAGCCGTTGATGCTGATGGCTGTCGGCAGGAAGGATCTCCTGTAGCAGTCTGTACTGCACTGAACCGGAAGACGCCTCTGACTGAAGGCGCTCTGGCTCGCAAAGAGGACGGTCAGTTTACTAGCTTTTACGAAGAATCCTTCTTTACATCATAATCTCCAGTTTCCACAGTCAGAACCAGAACCGAACCAAAACATGAACAGAACCGAACCTGAACTGAACCAGAACATGAACAGAACAGAACAGAACCAGAACATGAACAGAACAGAACCAGAACGGAACCTGAACATGAACAGTACCGAACATGAACAGAACCAGAACGGAACCTGATCAGAACCAGCCTTGTTATTCAGGCTGTTGGGCCTCTGGTTCTGCTGCCCCAGCAGACGGATGGAGACGATCTTCTCACCAACAGAAGGTCCAAACCTGAAGGATCTTCTTCCTCCAGTCGCTCCGTCTCTTAGACGTTTCTCTGCGGCGTCTCCAGTCCAGTCTGTTGTCATGGCAACCACCGAGGCGTTTATATTCCTCACCACCTCCACTTCTTTTCCCACAATGGAAATAGGGTGTGACCTTTGACCCTGTTCCTCCTGAAATCAACAATCATCTCCTTTGTTTTGTTCACATTTAAGATGAGATGATTGTTAAATGTTAGCCAGTCAGCAAACTGAGTATTTAATTAAGCTAAATAGTTAGCAAGCTGAGTAGAGATGCACCGATTGCAGTTTTCTGGCCGATCGACGATTAACAATCTTTTAAAAAGCTTAACAGGCCGATTCCGATTTTTGAAATGGTTTTCAATAAAACAAGAAAGTTGTTGAGTTGGCAACAGTGGGATCCATCCATCCATCCATCCATCCACCCATCGATCCATCCATCCACCCATCGATCCATCCAACCATCCATCCATCCATCGATCCATCCAACCATCCATCCATCCATCGATCCATCCAACCATCCATCCATCCATCCACCCATCGATCCATCCAACCATCCATCCATCCATCCACCCATCGATCCATCCAACCATCCATCCATCCACCCATCCACCCACCCATCCAATCATCCACCCAACCATCCATCCATCCATCCATCCATCCATCCATCCATCCATCCATCCATCCATCCATCCAACCATCCATCCATCCGTCCATCCACCCATTCATCCATCCACCCACCCATCCATCCATCTTCTTGGTGTTGGGCGGTGCTGGTGCCGATTGCCAGTGAGGGGCGGGGTCACCTGGACAGGGTGACAGTGAGGTCACTATTGTTACTTGTAGATGTGACCGGTCTGTCAGTCAAACCTTTTCTCACTAGAGAGCAAAAGGTCAGAGGTCGATTCTTAGACCTTTGCCAAGATAAGATCAGCTTCACCTGTGAAAATCTGCCGATCACCGATCTCCCAAAATTAAGGAAATCGGCACCGATAAATCGGTGCATCGCCAAAGCTAAGTTTAGTGGGAGGCTAAATATTTATTTTTGGTAACTAAGCAAACAAACCCAAAAAATAATTTTTGCTAACTTACTGTTTACATTAGCATGTTGGCAAACTAAGAAAACTGTTAACTAAATATTTAGTTAATTAAATATTTAGTTATAAAGCTAAATATGCAAAATATTAGCAAGTCAGAAAACTAAGTATTTATCTAACTTACTAACTATGTAACTAATTGAATAATTAGTGAGCTAAATATATAATTTGAGGCTAAAAAATAAGAATTTTAACTGAATATTAAACTAAATATTTAGCTCACTAAAGCGTTGATGACGACCTGATTTCTGATGAGGAAGACGATGGAATCTTCTTCATAAGGTTATTTAACAGGAAGTGGGGAAAGCCAGATGATGAGTCAGCAGGTTTTAGGAAAGCTCAGTTTTTATTTTACTGGAATAAATAAAAAGTTTATCCAAACTTTTCTGTTCTTAGGAAACAAAACAATTAAAATCTTGTTTCTGTAAGAAAACTAAGGAAAAAACTAATTCAGTTCTCTGCAACTCATGTTTAGTAAAAGCTGAGTCACAAGGATGAGGCAGAACATTATGACCACTGGAGACGCAGTGAGAGCGTTGGCCGGAGGCTCTTAAAGGGACAGTCTGCAGAATATCAAGATGTCTACTCAGAAAAACCATTAAAATATTATTCCTACTAAAATGTGGCTACAACTCGGGCTCAGACTGACGCTGGTCATAATGTTCTGCCTGATCGGCACAAACCATCAGTGAGGTTTATTATTTCAGGAGTCATAAAATAAACATCAGAACCAGACAGAACCGGCCCGATGGAGCCAACAGGAAGAATTGGGTCAGAACCCGTCCAGGTCCAGGACCAGCTTCCTGTCGCTTCTCCTTCCTGGAAGGAAACCCAGAACCGCTCCCAGGTTCTGGTTCTGGTGCTCAGGAGTCCAGCAGGCTAGAGAACCAGCTGTGGTCCATTTTCCTGACCCGCCTCAGCTCCCTGACCTGGGCTCTGCTCAGAACCGGGTCAGCGCTGTCGGTCTCCAGCGGCGCCCCCTCTGGCCGCGTGGCTCTGGTTTCCATTTCCTCGTCTGAATCTTCCTCCTCCTCCTCCTCCTCTTCCGGGTCGCTGGGCGTTTCTCCCGCTGAGGTTTTGTTTTCCCTGGAGGAACGGTGGAGATGTTAGCATGACTCGGCAGAAAAACCTCCCAGGCTGCTGAGTCACAGCAGATCCTGTTGCAGCAGCTTTTTGGGCCGAGTCAGGCTGAGCTTTCTGTTGGCTGTTTGGACCGGTTCTCCCAGAAGGTTCCGGACCCAAACGCTTCGTCAGCAGATCCTGGGTCACTTTTAGTCTCACCGTTTCAGATAAATTTAACAAAGTTAAAGTTTCCCTTCAGGCTGTTTGTTCCCGTTTCTGGAACTGAATCTATGAAACGCTTCATGAACGCCATCAGATTCCTAACAAGTAGAAAGAAACCTGAATCTGAAGCAACATGCTGTGAGAAACCATTAATCCCAGTCACAATTTTTACCGTTTAATAATTTCTAAATGTTTCAATTGTAATCAGTTCTGGTTCTGACCTGGTTTCCGTGGCGACGCCGAGCAGAGCCTCCATAAAGGCGGAGCAGAGCGCGGCGGCGGCCGGCAGGACGTGAGCCGGACTCTGCAGCAGCTGCAACGACAACAAGCCGCTCAGTCAGTCAACCTGCTCCTACTTCCTGTTCCCTACTTCCTGCTTCCTGTTTCCTCCAGTGGATGGAAGTCGGACCTCTCTGACTGCAGCAGAACCTCCTGGCGGCGCCGGGCGCTCGGCGGGCGGTGCGACCGCTGGATCCTCCGCAGCCGCTTGGTGGTGGGGTCGGCGTTTCCCCAGCAACAGCTGGAAGGGCGTCATGGCAACGCTGTCGTCAACCACGAGCTGTGAAGGAGGAGAAAAGACGGGGATGCAAATGCTGTGAGAACAGAACCGGGTCGGACATTCGGGTCGACACAAACGGCCTCATTACTCAGGACGGCTCCCATCAAACATGGAGATGAAGGCGCTTTGCAGACAAACTGGTTTATTTGTTTTTACGTTAAAATGCCATTAAAATGTTTTATTGAGTTTTAACAAGAGAAATATCCAAACAATGTCCAGAATTTAAGATCTTAAGAGAATCGTCGTCGTTCTGTCAGCATGGAGCTGCAGAAGTACGGTGGCTGACAGGTTCAAACGGCAGCAAACACATGAATGAATGTTAACTTTAAAAAACAGAAAAAAATGCAGCAGAAAAACATTGAAAACACAGGAAATAAAAGCAAAATACCAAAACAACAGAATGTATAAAAGTCTGAAGTGGCTCCAGAAAACACTGGTCCTCCAGACCATCAGGGGGCACCGACCAGCAGAAAGAAAAGCTGCACAATACTTCAAGTCTTACCCAACGACCTTATAGAGCAGCAGCAGGTTTACATCAGTGTCGTTACTGACTCCAGACTCCCTCTAGTGGTCTGGAGGACCAACAGTCTGCAGCGTTTCATACTTGCTGTTTTGCTTCCGTTTCCTGTGACTGCAGCATCGTTCTGACGCATTTGTTTTTGAGTGTTTGTGTTTCCATCTACCATAATGTTTCACAAATTTGAACTATGCAGATAATTTTACCAAATGGAACGTCCTTCCATGTTAGCCGCCATGTTGGGAAACTTGAGGTGGGTCTGAGGCTCAGGAAATGAAGGAGAGTTTGTGGAAGACTAAACTTTGTGTCTCTTGAGATGGATGTTAGTTCTGAATGCTGGATGTAAACTGGGATCAATGGGGTGGAATTTACTGCTTTTACATTAAAAGATCAACCCCTGTGAGCGCCTCCCGGTGGTCAGATAATAACAAATCAACAACTGGACAGGAAGTAGCATGTTATCAATACGATTGGATAGGACTGGGAATTCTCAGAGTAAAGCTAATTGAGTCAAAGTCAGCTTTAAAGGCTACGTTTATGCTATTATTTCTAGAGTCCACATGGAGGTTAAAGGTCATGCTCTCTATTTTCCAGGCAAATAGAGCAGGTACCTGCTCACCTGTTTGCTTGCAGCCATCAGCCGTTCCTCCTCTGCTCTGGTGCTGAAGGTCAGCAGGTCCTGCACAGGAGAGACGGCATGATAAAACCTGCTGTGGGTTTATTCTAAGCCTCAGCAGGTTTTCTTGGAAGCTGCCGGGCGTCAGAGTGGGACCTCGCTCCCAGAGCGTGAGCTGGCTGCTGATTGGCTGATATTTGGCCCATTTGTTTACCATGAGCGGCGTCAGGAAGTAGAGCTGAGAGCGGTTCAGCCACCGGCTGCTCTCCTCGCAGCTCTCCAGCGCCATCTCCCTGGGGGCGAAGACGGCGCGGCTCACCCGCCCCGAGCACACGGCCTTCTGGGAAAACAGCGGCCGCGGCTCGCTGGGCTTGAAGACAAAAACTGGAAAACAGAGGAGAGGTGTAACCACGGTGATGAAACCGGCTCTCCTCCCTCGGAGCTGGAGCTAAAACTAGCGCTGAGGTTTAATATTTATTTTCCTCCAGTTCTATCTATATATATCTATCTCTGTATCAAATGATAACTTAGTGCTCTTGGGGGCCCCCTGGTGGTGCCGGGGTTCCAAGCAGCTGCTTAATTCACATGATCCAAATTAAAGCACGACAATCTAAAAACAAATAAAACAGAAATAAAACCCGAACACAACAAAAACCATAAATAAAATGGATTATGAAATTTCCATGAACAAAATTTCTCTCCAAAAAATATTAATGACAACAGATATGATTGATTTAATCTTAACTTATCATGATTACAACAGGCTTAGCTGCAGTTAGCATAAAGTGAAGCAGCAGCCATCAGTTCTCCTGTGTCTCTGGTTAAATAAAGCCCAGCGTTGGTTTGGACGTACGGTCTGTGTTTCCGTCCTGGTGGCAGAAGGCGGCCATGTTGTCAGACAGCGGGTCTGCCAGCAGCAGGCTCACCTCCATGGACGTGCTCCACTCCACTGGAGGACAAACAGGAAACAGGAAGTAGGTTCAGTTCAAACAGCTTGGTAACCTGACTGCCTGGTAGATAACTAGCCAGTTGGCTAATGCTAGCGTTCCTGGCACTAGCATTAGCCAACCCTCTAAGATCAGCTTTGTTATTGTAATACTGCAGTTTTCCTGCTGACGCTGAATCTGATTAAATGACCGTTTGCTTCTCGTCTTTATCCTGACGAGACAGGAGATGTGTGTTAGCGTGCTGCGCACATGGTGGCGCTGTGGAGGCTTACAGGAGCAGGTGAGGAGGTTCCAGCAGCACAGCTGGTTGCTGTTGGTTGTTCCCAGGAGAAACTTGGAGCAGCTCAGCCGGCCGAAGCAAAGATCCCTGATGGAGGAAGAAACGTCACTCACACCTCTGGACACATCATCTGCTCTTCCACTCATCCACTTTGTAACTCATCTTATTGTGAACCTGGAGTTTCTCTGCGTATCTCCTGCTCCTGAGTACTGGTGCAGGTTTTTCAACCCTTTCAGTTTTCTCTATATTATGTTTTTTGAACCGTTACATCACAGTATTTGCAGCAGAAGCCATCAAGGTCATGAACTTCCAGCTATTTAAGTTCAAGGACCCCAAAATTACAAATCAAAATGTTTGGTTGTTTGTTTTATTAACTCACTCAAGTCACGACACCGTGGACGTCTTGGCTGCTGTTTTGCTAGCAGTAGCATCGTGCTAATGCTAGCGTTGTATGCTAGCATGTTTTGAATATTACTAGTACATCGACAGTTTGTTGTTTCTGCCGTTTTTATCTTGGGAGCCCGTGATCTAAACGCATTCAGAGAGGTTTGCTAAGTAGAAGCCTTGTGTTCATTCATGTTCCTCCAACACGTTCGTCTGGATGAACTGGAGGGGGCGGGGCCTGATGTACCTCATTTGCATTTAAAGAGACGGTATCAAAACAAGTTGCTGTCAAACACAATTCAGGTCAGAGGTCATAGAGGAGCTACAATAACCTGGAATTCAGATCAAAACATCCAGCTCAGCTTTAACTAGACCACAACTGGAGGATTTAAATGCGAGATGATTTAAAAATCCTTCAAGCCATGAGACCACCAACTGTTACTGTTTATTAAGGGCAGGTTCTGATCTCATTCTGAGGATTTTTATGGAAACCCTCAGAACTGAGGTGAGAGCCTCAGTTTCCATGGCTTCCTCTGGTCCGGCAGCCGTCGACTAGATCAGCGTCTGGTTTCCAGAGGGCTGACCTCTATAGGCAGCCGTTATATAAGAGAGGCACCTCACAGCTGTAACAACAGCTGGAAATGAGCTTCTTCCTGCTTCAAACGTCTCATTTTAACTCTGAGGAGCTCAGAGTTTGAGCCGACCCGCCTGGTTCCTACAAAGCCAAACTTTTCCTCTGGTCGGCTTCAATCTGAGCGCTGCAGCTCACCGCTCCCTAAAGAAAAAGAGTCGCTCGGTTTATTCTGCGGCTGAATGTGGATTATTTCATAATGAGCCGAGCAGAACCGGGTGGCACGGTTCTGGTGTCCTCTGTGACCCGGAGCTCCAGGAACAGCTCCAAACATTACAGCAGAAACTGCAGCCAGTTCCTGCTGGGTCAGGCCTAAAAAAAACTGTCCAGAAATAAAAGAAAACCTCCCAGTTCAGAAACTGCAGGTAATTTTCATAATGGAGATTTATAGATCCCAGGTCTGAAAAGCTCTGATCTGGTGCAGGCGACCCGGCAGAAATTAATAAAGCAAATTAAATTCAGATCAAACATGAGGAAGCTCTCTGTTAATTATCATTACAGGT
Organism: Girardinus metallicus; assembly: GCA_903067095.1. Taxonomy (NCBI): domain Eukaryota; kingdom Metazoa; phylum Chordata; class Actinopteri; order Cyprinodontiformes; family Poeciliidae; genus Girardinus; species Girardinus metallicus. The sequence goes on from CAEGAE010058729.1 coordinate 9,303, forward strand.
CCGATCCAGAGGAAGATACGGCAGCAGCACCGCTGCAGTTCTGTCTTGGTCACAGCTAGTCAGCAGGTGCTCACCATGCTAGCAGGTGTTACATGACGCTAGCAGGTGTTACATGATGCTAGCAGGTGCTCACCATGCTAGCAGGTGTTACATGACGCTAGCAGGTGCTCATCATGCTAGCAGGTGTTACATTATGCTAGCAGGTGCTCATCATGCTGACAGGTGGTACGTGATGCTAGCAGGTGGTTATCATGCTAGCAGGTGTTACATAATGCTAGTAGGTGCTCATGATGCTAGCAGCAACATGTTTGCTGATCTACAGAAACATTCCTCTAGTGAGACGTCAGAAGGAGATTCATTTATTAAACTCTTAAACCTTTTACACATCAAAACTTGTACGCAGTGAAACACGCACAGGCCTCCAAATTGCACCCACACTCGGCTGTGCTGGTTGCTGGGAGACCAAAGGAAGTCCTAAATTCTTCAGACAGTAAAGAGTAAAGTGGGTCGTCGGTTTGGTTGACCTAAAACTGTTTTTGTTATAGCTATAATTTATTTTTATTAAAGATTTAACAGAAAATAATCATTTAAATTCTGAGCAAGTAGAACCATATAAAAATCTGGGATATTTTACTGTACAAAATAATCACTAAAGATAACAGTTTGAAACTAACAGCAGACTGGCTCATGATTTTAGGTCATTACTAAATAATCTGTTAAAAACTGCAAACAGCGATTAATTAATTGAAAAACAAAACAATAAAAACATCAAAAAGGTTTGGCTTCATAAAGAATCCTTACTGAACACAGATTTTCTCCCTTTATTAAGTATAAATATATGTTTTTGTCCTCTGACGCCCCTAGTGGTTAAATATGTCACAGCAACAAAAGGAATCGGCCATAAATGTGTGAATGACTAAATAACCATTGTAAGGCGCTTCAAAATTTATATCTCTTTTATTTAAACAATAAAAAATAAGATAAAAAAATAAGTTTAAAACAGGGATGCCCAACGTGTGGCTCGGGGGCCATTCACAGCCCTCTGGATGATTTTGTTTGGCCCTTCTGTCCACAGTTGAAGAATGGAGCAAATTTGTGATTAATTTGAGATTTTTACGGACAGATAAAATCTTGTTAAACATTTATTTAGGTATTAAGGTTCCTGTTTTACCTGATGTTGCCCGGCGGCTGCGACAGCGTGAGCAGCAGCTCCCAGGAGGCGGGGCTCCAGACGGTAACCACTTCCTGGAAGCCGACGGCCAGCAGCGAGCCGTCGGCGGAGAAACAGCAGCGCTGCGGCGCCAGGCCGTGATAGGCTGACACGAAGTCACATGACCAGGAAGGACCGCCGTCTGGAGACAGGACAGTCGGATTATTACCAACTAAAGTTTGACCATTCCAGATTAAAGGCAAAATTAACAGATTAATTGATATGTTAATTAATCTGTCAATTAACAGATTAATTGATATGTTAATTAATCTGTCAATTAACAGATTAAGTTTTTTATTTTTGTTGTTTTGTCTTATTTGATTGTTGTGACATTTTTCATTTTGTAAGAAACAAAAGGAAAAAAAAAAACAAAAGAAATGAAGAAAGAAATAAAGTTTCAGGTTTTCGTCGTCCCTCCGGTCAGTCGTGACGTTGGGGTCAAAGGTTAATCCTGGTATGGAGACCAACAGGCCTCAGATTAAAGACAGATTACTGTCAGCCTGGTTCGGCCGGGTTCTCACCGTCCGGGTGGGCCGGCGCCGCCAGCCTCCAGGCTTTGAAGAGTCCGTCTCGGCCGCAGGAGACCAGCAGGGAGGTCCGGCCGCGGGCCGCAGGGTCAAAGGTCACGGCCGTAATCCGGGCCTCGTGGGGCGTCGAGACGGTGGTGTTCAGAACGAAGCTGGAGCGAAGAGAGAGAGACGTCAGAGGTTCTGGAGGTTCTGGACCGCCTCAGTGAGGAAGACCTCGGTACCTCTGGCTCGGCTCATCGAACGCCCACAGCTTCAGATTAAGCTCCGCCTCCGCCGTCTCCTGCTTCCGCTCCTCCACCGTGGCCAACCAGGCGCCGGCGCCGTCCAGCGTCGCCATGACAACCTGGAACTGGTCCAGACCCTCCTGGTGAATGAACTCCTGCTGCACCACGTCCAGCTGGGGGGGATTAATACATCACAGATCAAACCCTCCTATCTCTAAATTATAAACTCAGATTAAACGTTTGGCTCACGTTGAACAGCAGTTTGTCCCTCTGGAGGGAGTAGAACTGCAGGTGACCCGGTTTCCCGTTCAGAACCAGAGCTTTGCTGCGCGGGTCGACCATCAGGTCCGTCTGGACGGCTTCGCCTGCAGACGCATGGAAACAACGACGTTGCTACGGCAACCAGATCGGGAGACGAGGTGAACTAAAACATCTCGGCTTTATTCCAACCAATCAGGTGGAGCGTCTCTCAGATGAAAAAAAAAGTTTTAAAATTAGAATAAAATGATACGATCAGAATCTGAGCTGACCTTTGACCAGACCCTGAATGATGGACGACACTTTCACACAACTCTGGACGACCACGATTTCTAGACAGGAAACAGAAAAATGTCAACAGGAAAGAAACGATCCAGCAGGTCAATAAGGACACAATCCAAAAGTACACCCTCCAACTTCACAAAGAAAGTACACCCTCCAACTTCACAAAGAAAGTACACCCTCCAACTTCACAAAGAAAGTACACCCTCCAACTTCACAAAGAAAGTACACCCTCCAACTTCACAAAGAAAGTACACCCTCCAACTTCACAAAGAAAGTACACCCTGCTTCACTTCCTGGGTTTCTGAAAGGAGAATAAAACTTCTGAGACAAAAATCCTGGACAGATGAGACAAATACAGCAGGACGTCCAACCCGGCCAGAACCGATCCAACCAGACGGATCCGATCTGACCAGAACCAATCCGATCTGAACAGGACCGATCCGATCTGACCAGAACCGATCCGATCTGAACAGGACCGATCCGATCTGACCAGAACCGATCCGACCAGACTGATCCGATACGACCAGAACTCACCGACTCTTTACAGATATTGATAAAACTTATGAAAAACTCAGATTTAAAGATATATTAGCAAATGTAGGTTAAAGCAGTTTTTCTGTTTTATTTTTGATGAAATGATTTAATTTGTACAATAACTGAGGAATTTTAATTAACAACAAGAAGCTTCAGAGTTTAACTTTTATTAAAAATATTTTCATATATTTGTCCAGACTGTCACTAAGTTGTGACAGATAATCTGAGAAAAAGTCCGTCTGCTTCGCCTGCTCCCAGTGATAACTATAAACAACCAATCAGAGCCAGGAGGCGGGGCTTAGCGCTGTCAATCAGCGTCATGTACTCTCTGCTAAATGTGTTGATAGTGGGGAAACTACTCACCGTTACAGGAAAACTGTTTATACGCAGTGGCTATGCTAACTAGCCAGCCTTAGCATTAACAAACGGAGGCTGACTGACAGCGCTAAGCCCCGCCTCCTGGCTCTGATTGGCTGTTAGCGCTGGGAACTCAGGGGAGGAAATCGATAATTTCACAGATTATCTGTCTCATAACAACATGTGTCAACATGGTGACAGTTTTAACAAATATTTTATAAAAGTTACTGCAGCTTTAAGTGGACCCACGGAGGGTGTACTTTCTTTTCGCTAAGAGCGTTTTCTGTTAGTTACTGTTGTCGCTGTGGGAGGTGCAGAACAGCGCCCCGTCTGGTGACACGGCGATGTGCATGATGGCGGCGCCGAGGCGCGGCAGGAAGTCCTGCTGGCTCTCCTGCTGGTACCGCCACTGGACCAGAACCGACTCCACGCCGCCGCTCAACAGGTTGGAACCTGATGGGAACAACGGCAACACAGAGGGTCAAAAAACACCAACAGGACACCGGCGGGACGCGCTGCGGCGGCGGGACGCGCTGCGGCGGCGGCGTTACCTTCAGGAGTGAAGCGCAGCGCGCGCACGGCGCCGTGGTGCCAGTGCAGGGTGCGGTAGGTGTACTCCCTCTTCTGGTCGAAGTTTCTCCTGAAAGGTCGCAGAGGTCAGAGTTCACTAGAAGCGGGAAGTTCGACCCAAACCAGCGGAACTCACCAGAGCCGGATCTTTCCGTCTTCGTGTCCCGTGGCGACGCAGTCGTCCGTCGGGTGGCAGGCGACGCAGGTGAAGGCGTTGCTGCGGCCGCTGCAGCTGTTTTCCTTCAGAGAGAATCTGGAAGCGCAGCAGCAAAAAAACATCCAAAAAAAAATGATAATTTATCATAAAAAATCATAAACTATCGTTAACATTTATTCTTATTTATTGTAAAAATATTATAATTTATCATTATCGTTTATTGAGAAAAGTTTATTGTTATGATATAAATTTTGCTTTATATTCTCAATGGTGTTTTTTTCACAAACAGACAAAAATGTTATTTATACTAACTTCGCTGCCTGGCTTTTTCAAAAACAAAATATATCAAACAATTAATCAGTCAGTCGAACCGACCTGAAGGACTTCTGCTTCTTGAAGAAGAAGATCTGCAGCTGAACGCCGTTAGTCGAGGCCACGTACTCTCCCTGTGGGGAGACGGCAGCCAATCAGAGAGCAGAACAGGGCCGGGGCGAGAGAGAGAGAGAGAGACGCACCGCTCTGCCGAAGGCGATGGTCGCCGGGTTGGCGCTGACATCAGAGAGCACGGCGGAGAGGTCAGAGGTCTCCACCAGCTGGCCGGCGGTCAGAGGGAGATGAACGGCAAGGAGCTGGAGAGAATCTGCAACCGGAGAGAGAGATGAGATTTTATTAACAAATTTAGATCCTATTTATTGAATAATTCTTTTTTTATATACATAAAAAGGCTGAAGATTCAGTTAACAACACAGTTTCTGATCCATCCATGTTTATCTGAATATAAACTAACAGATTCCTTCATGTCAACATTTCATTAAGTTTCATGCTTGTCCACCAGACAACGCTACGTTCAAAATATGCCATAAAGTTTCATATTTTTAAACAGATGTTTGAAGTGATTAATATGTCCATTTTGATAAATAAACTACATAAATTTTAACACAATGACTTTTTCTTTTACATACAAACGCTGCAGTTGGAACCTTTATGTTCACTCGTTCCCAGTATGTCCATAAATCTGACGCACAGCTACATCCGCTAACAGCAGCAATGAAGCTGCTTTTCTCGGTTCATTTCTGTTTCTAAACAATCTGATTGGTCGCTGAAAAAGACCATCGCTGTGTTCAAGATGTGCTAAAAAGAGTTAGCCTAGCAGCGAAGCCAAGGTAGCCTAAAATAGCACCTCAATGCTAACATGCAGCAGCTAACGCTAATGTTAGCATCCACAGTCCATATTTCTTAAGAAGCTTCATGAATGATCTGGTGCTGAAGAACCTGAATGACAGACTAAAAGCTAGAAATATCGTTGCTGTAAGATGTCTACCAAGGTTTTAATTTTATGTCTTAATGAAATAAAAAAACAAAAAAAATGAAAAATATTCAGATGGAAGTGTGACAAAGAAAGTTTCAGACCAAAACTTCTCGTTTGCCTGGAATGAACTCAAATTTACCCAAAGTCTTGTATCCTTTCGTTGGTGTGGCGATGAAGACGACGCCATCATGGCTGGCCGAGGCATAGATGGAGCAGATGGGATACCCGATGACGTAGGTCTGAAACAGGAAGAGAAGCTCTGAAACAGCCTGGTCCGGCAGGAAGTTAAAACTTTAAGGTTTAATTGAACCTTCAGATGATGGAGGAGAAGTTTTTACCTTAATGAGGATCCCGTCGGTGAAGTCCCAGAGCCTCACAGTGCCATCTGCTGAGCAGGAGTAGGCCTGCAGGTGTAAAGCATCAAACATTCATTCAGTTCAGAAAGGTAAGCTTGTTTTTGAACTAAGTTACGGAAATTCATTCATTTTTCATGAGATTCTAATGCATTGAGATGCATTTGGACTTCAATAAAAAACATGTCTGACCTGCTGCTTTCACATCATCACACATTCACAGGTCAAAGGTTAGAAAACAAGATTATAAATCTAAATCTATAAATTTTATACGAGTCACTCAGAATACATTTTAATCATGGTTGCTCTGGTTCATGGAAACTGATTACATTTTTACTGTTGCACTGAAAAAAAAATACATCCTTCTTTTATTTTGCTTTTCTTCCTGAATGTTTTCATTCCTCAGCTGGATTACTGAGGGGCTCCACTGAAGTGAAGTCAAGTTATCTGCAGCTGTTCTCTCTTACCAGCCTTGGCTAACACAACAAGTTCAGCACATCTGGATGTTTACCTGCAGATGGTTGGAAGGTCTGAGCAGCACGCCGGTCACCAGGTCCGTGTGGCCCCGCAGCTCCTGGACACACTCCTCGGTGACGGTACTGAACACCTTCACATTGTGTCCCGAGGCGCAGAGAAGGAACCTGCGGACACAAAACATCATCTTTCAGCTTTAATGGCGGGTTTTATAGTCATAATGGTGGTAACTCGGAATTCAGGCAGGTTTATTGGGCAAAGTTTCCTAGTAATGCAGATTTTATAGTCAGAATTTTAGAGTAACGCATCACTCTGGCAAGTTTTATTCACATAATTTCACTGTAAAGTTGCATTTAGGTAAGTTTTTGAGTTAATAGCACCACAGAAGCAGAAGCGCAGCACGTAGCATTAGCTGCTAACGCTCAGACATCCGCTTTCCAGTTAACACCAACTAAATATCTGACATTAGCTTTATAAACCGGACTAAAATAAGTCACTAACCTGGAGTCGGAGCTTATAGCCGGCTCTCTGAAGGTTATATTACTGCCACCTTGGTGAACCACGCGGATTTCAGCCTGTTCAACCATGTTTTCATACCGGCTGACGTCATATCCGCCCGCTGTCTACGTAAAGCTTTCGGTTGGTACATTACCGCCACCTGGCGAGCGGAAATGGCACTGTAGATTAAATGTTTTGAACGTAATCGACGTAGCCATGTTGGGACGGTCGTGTCGGACGTGTTCTGGATGAAAAGAAGCGAAATAATCAGCATCTGTTGGGTGAAGAAGACTCGGACTTCCTTTCATTCACTAACTGACTCATCGAAAACCAGGAGATTTCTTAAAAAAGGGCTGAGAGTCATTCTTAGCTGTTTATCTCAAACAGCTCATTTTGTTATTTTTACTACGACTATCAACATGTTATTAATGTATTGTTTCACTCTTTATGAACTGTTCATGCAGAGGTTTGGAGCCACTTATAAGCTGAAAATGTAGTACGGATGTTTAATGATTCATTAACGCCGGTGGGATTACATAAAACATACAACTGCATAAAGTTTAAAAAAGAAGAATTGGGAGCACAAGTTTGGATTTGTTGTGGATTTTCATTGGGTCAAAATAATAAAGTTTCTATTTGTTAAAATTTTCAGGTGGTGAAATAATTTAATGAGTCACTGAAAGGACAGACCAGACGATAGTCTGTCCGTCAGGCAACCAACCACTTTCTCCACTAGGTGTCAGCAGATCACAGATTAAATTACTAACCGGCTATAAAAAGCAAGTATCTAAATCAGGGGATCTCAGTACGTCCATCTCTGCAGTAGGTGACAAACTGAAGGCCGCTGAGACCAGAACTTCTGACCGGCTTATCAAAAACATTCACTAAAATCCTAAACGTTTGTAGCTTCATTAAAGAATAACAATTTTAAAAAATCAACGAAACGTGTTAAAATTAATCATCTCAGTAATTATTGTTTCAACAAGGTGTTGCGCAATTCAGTGCGTTTTGGTTCCATTAAACGCACTGAATGGAACGACTGTGGCTCTGTGGGAAGAGTAGTTGTCTTGTGATCGGAAGGTTGTAGGTTCAATTCCAGCTTCCTCCTGCCCCATGTCGATGTGCCCTTGGGCAAGGCACTTAACCCCAA
>CAEGAE010058730.1:0-19575 GCA_903067095.1 Girardinus metallicus
GGATCAGTACAGATGCTTATCGATGGATCAGTACAGATGCTTATCGATGGATCAGTACAGATGCTTATCGATGGATCAGTACAGAAGCTCATCGATGGATCAGTACAGATGCTTATCGATGGATCAGTACAGATGCTTATCGATGGATCAGTACAGATGCTTATCGATGGATCTGCACAGATGCTCATCGATGGATCAGTACAGATGCTTATCGATGGATCAGTACAGATGCTTATCGATGGATCAGTACAGCTGCTTATCGATGGATCAGTACAGCTGCTTATCGATGGATCAGTACAGATGCTTATCGATGGATCTGCACAGATGCTCATCGATGGATCAGTACAGATGCTCATCGATGGATCTGCACAGATGCTTATCGATGGATCAGTACAGATGCTTATCGATGGATCAGTACAGCTGCTTATCGATGGATCAGTACAGATGCTCATCGATGGATCAGTACAGATGCTCATCGATGGATCAGTACAGCTGCTCATCGATGGATCAGTACAGAAGCTCATCGATGGATCAGTACAGATGCTCATCGATGGATCAGTACAGCTGCTCATCGATGGATCAGTACAGAAGCTCATCGATGGATCAGTACAGATGCTTATCGATGGATCAGTACAGATGCTTATCGATGGATCAGTACAGATGCTCATCGATGGATCAGTACAGATGCTCATCGATGGATCGATGCTCATCGATGGATCTGTACATCAGCATCGAAGTGATTCAATTTCACCAGCAGGTGAACACAGCGGTTCTCTGGACCCAGCTTTTATTTTGATAGTCTACTTCTGCTGATCAGCAAGTAAATTTACAGAGAATTAGCTAAATATTTAGCTGGCTCAGAGATGATGAAATATTTTTGCTAAATATTTACTTTGCAGCTAAAGAGTTTGCTTGATAACTAAATATTTAGCCTCAAACAAAGTCTTTAATGTGGAGCTTAACGTGTGAATTGGAGTTTACCAGTTATCTATTAAACGCTGGAAAGCATTTCATCATCAAGAGGTCAATACTTTGACAGATTAAACCAGAACTTGAGATTTTTAAAATAAGATTTATGAAAAGTTTTATTTTTAAGATTAAAAAAGGGAGAACTTTCAGTGTGTTCAATCTGTGGTACTGCGGTAAGAACGTTTTAAAACAGTTTTGCTTTAGTCTTTGCAGGATAAATCTTCACCTCAAGCTTGGATGTTCCTTTGAAGCCCCGAGTAGAAACAGAGGATCCTTACCTGGTACTCTGCGTTCAGAGCGCTGCTGTCTGCTGCGGCTTCCTGTAGCTGCGCATGCGCAAGCGCGCGGGATGAGGTATGTAGCAGCTGAAGCCACACCTCTTTGGGCGTGGTCACGGAACAAACTGACTCCGCCCCCAGGTTGCTCACATCCAATAGCAGCGACAGGTTGGAGCCCCGCCTTTTGAAAATAAAATGATCGTTTTGAAAAGGTTTTCAAAATAAACAACATTTATATGAATCTTTTACATTCGGCAGATGTTTAGGGGGGAAAAATGTTTTTTAGAAACTGCTTCATTCATGCTACAGATTTGATGCAAAGATTTCTTTAGAAGCAACTTTATACTAATTGAGATTATTTTTGAAATGAGGCAGAAAATCTTAGAAATAAAACTGGATGTTAGAGGATTAAATGTGACTCTTTCCATCCTGGACAAACCCAAATTTTCTTGGCTCAAGATTTTAATTATGAAAGAACAGCAACAAAGTAGCAAAGTTACTGTTGTGTTTGAAAACTCAACTGATTTTTAGTCAAGTGAATTTCACCCAAATTTAAACAAACTTAATATAAATTGAACACAAGTCAATTCCAGTTCAGTTCTAATTAAATAAATTCTGAATAATTCAAATTAATTTCCAGTTTAATCAAGTAAACATAAATCTCTCCATAATGTCACATTTAGTTTTAAATTCACACTTGATTTCTATTAACTCAGTCCAGTTTAATTCTGTACAGAAAAGCTCTAATTTTTATCTCTATTTACACAATTCCTTTTCTGTATGGTTTCAGCCCAGTTCAAGTCAGATTGTATTTAAACTCCACATCCACCATCCGCTCCTATTCAGGTTCAGTTGAGTCACAACGATGGAATCAAAGTGATTATAGAGTGTAAATATATTCAGTGTGCGTTCAGTTGTGCATTAATTGTCCGGCTGAGGAAGCCAAATGATTGTCATTGATTCTGCAGCCATGGTTCCCTGGAGGCTCCTCACCGTTCCTGGAGGCGCACTGAGGCTTTGCGAGGGGGCGTGGTCAGTGGCGGCGGCGTCACCGGTTCCTCGGCGGGGACGGAGCTGAATGAGTTCATCATGAGTGTTTTCTGTTGAAGACGATTTATTTTCCGAGCCGCACTCAGCTCCTCACCTCAATACCATGCTGCAGAAAAACAAAGACAGCATCACTGCATTCTAATCAAAAACCTCATATCAACGAAATAAGCAACATTTTCTTTTTACTTCTTACTGCTAAATTATGGCGTAAACAGGAATAAACCCAGAAAGAAAGATATTTATTGCTTTTAATCTGTTATTTAGTTTTTCTTTACAAATGTAGACCGTGAACCCTAGCATTAGCATTAGCTGCTACATGTTTAGCATTGAGATGCTATTTTAGGCTAATATAGCTTCACTGAAATGCTAACTCCTTTTAGCACAACTTGAACACAACAACAGTCTTTTTCAGGGCCAATCAGATCATTTAAAAGCAGAAATTAACCCTCAGTGAGCCGAGAGAAGCAGCTTCATCGCTGCTGTTAGCGGATGTAGCTTGTGTAACAGATTTATGGACGTACCAGAAACGTGCGAATACAAAGGTTCCATGTGAAACTTTTATGTTAAACTTTTTACTGCATTAAAATCTATGAAATGTATTAATAAATTAAAGCTTTAAAGTCAGTTTAAAATAAAATTTCCTCCATCCATTTCTTTGAACTCTCTACCGTTAGCTTGAGACATAAGACAAACTTTCTGGCTGAGCTACTTTTTAGATGTTTTTTATTATAAAATGTTATTTTCAGTATTACTTTTGTTTGTGCAGTTTAGTTCTCAGTCTGGTTTTATCTTATATATTTCAGTCAGTTTGGGGGTCTGAAACAAGTTGCAGTAAAACAAACTTGTTTTTAGCTGTGGCCTTTTATCACATATGTATGGAATTTAATTTGATTTTACAATAAATAACTGTAATGTAGTTTTATTTTACAGAAAGGACATATTGCATTTTTATCCTGTAATGAGGTTCCGCATCAGATCCGCATCAGACTGTGTTTCCGGGTTCTTCGCTTCAGCTGGGTGGTTATTTTAGCATAATTTATTTGCAGTGTGTTTCTAGTTCAGCTGGAAGAGCTGGGTCTGCCTTTGAGTGTTTTAATGGCAACACCTGCTATTCATTACCGACAGAAAAACGACAAGCTTTCACATCAGTCTCCAAAACCACTAGGGCAAGTAACTAGATCCAAAATACAATTTACCCAGAAGTTCATCCAAAGCGTTGCACAAAACAAGACAAATCAAAGAAAAGAAATCAAGATATAAAACAAGTAAAAAAAAAACCCCACACATTAAAAATACATAACACAGAATAAAGACAATAAAAACAACATATCTTACTCTGGGCCAAACCCTACTGAAAAAAGATTTAAAGAGACTCAAAAGCAGGAAGCAAAGATGCCCGTCTGAAATTCAAAGGCCACAACTCAGAAACAGTTCAATCTCCTCTCAATGTCCATCTCGTTTTTGATAAACGGAAAAGTCCGGTCTCCTGATCTGAGTGTCCACAAAGGAAGATACGGCTGCAGTAAGTCAGAAAGGTGGAGCTGTGGATTGTTCCTGTTTTGGAAAACAGCCACTGAATATTTACAGATTTATTCAAGAAATTCTCTTCATCAAAGGCCAAACCGAACCAAGCAAAACATGGAGGAAATGCCTGAAGCCGTTTAATGCAACACAGTGCTGACCGCTGGATGCTTCGGTAACTGCCTGATAAGACTGTTTTCCCCTCTGGTTCTGTTCTGACTGCTGGATACTTGGGAACCGGATCAGTTTCACCCCATCACATCCGCATCAGACTGTGTTTCTGGGTTCTTCGCTTGGCATCGAGCAGCTTTTCACAATCAGTGTGTAAAGTTTGCATTAGTGGAGCAGAATGAAAAACATTTCAAATGTGAAAATTTCAACTGCAGGTCAGCAGAACGCTGCAGAACGCTGCAGAACGCGGCAGAACGCTGCAGAACGCGGCAGAACGCTGCAGAACGCTGCAGAACGCGGCAGAACGCTGCAGAACGCGGCAGAACGCTGCAGAACGCTGCAGAACGCGGCAGAATGCGGCAGAACGCTGCAGAACGCGGCAGAACGCTGCAGAACGCGGCAGAACGCGGCAGAAGGCTGCAGAAGGCTGCAGAACGCGGCAGAACGCGGCAGAACGCTGCAGAACGCGGCAGAACGCTGCAGAACGCGGCAGAACGCGGCAGAAGGCTGCAGAAGGCGGCAGAAGGCGGCAGAAGGCGGCAGAACGCTGCAGAACGCGGCAGAACGCGGCAGAAGGCTGCAGAAGGCTGCAGAACGCGGCAGAACGCTGCAGAACGTGGCAGAACGCGGCAGAACGCTGCAGAACGCGGCAGAGGTTCAACATGGAGGACAACAGACCCAGCAGGATTCCTGTTGCCTTCAAAAATTCCCAAAACTTTAGGAAACGATGCAAACCTATTGCTGAAGGTTAAAACCAGCACGAAACAACTGAACTTTGACCTTGTTAACGGCAGAGAGCCGAGGAGCGCTGTGGTCACACAGAGGGGGAGCTCCTCATTTCAAATAAATACAAAGTGTTATCTTCTGTTCTGTACGTTTTATTTCATTAGTCATTTATGTTTCAGGTTATTTAAGTATTTCTTCAAAGATTTTCATATTTTATTCAGAGAATAAAAAAAAATTTGCTTTCTGTCTAAAAATGCAAATATAACGTTGGACTCCCTGTGCCTCAATACGATCATTATTAAGACGAACAAAAAAGAGATTTGACTAGGACACCAAGCAGAAAAGCAACGGATTCAAGTATTATTCATCTATAGTTGAATACTTGAGAAAAGTTTTACCCTCCAAACAGCTGAATGCCCAAACCCCATTCATGTTGAGCTTTTAGCGTTTTTGCTACGTTAAACCTGACCACACTCACCATTCTGATCTCCGCAGATCTTCTTTTCTTGCTTCTCAGGTTCACTTTAAGTTAACTTTAAACGTCTGGTGTGTTTTTGTCATGAATGAACTTCCTGACGAGACGAGGCTCATAATCCAGAGTCCTCTGACAGAAATCGAATCGGCTCAAAGTCGATGTCTGATAAACCAGCTACTGCTGCGATGAGGAGGCATCTCTCTCTATGATGAAGCAGAAACTGCCGGAACAGACCTCCGTCTGTGTGTGTGTGTTAGATATCTGTGTGTTTCCACATCACTACAGATCTGAAACGTTTCAGTTTGTCTCTGTCGGAAGAGCGTTTCCTCAGAGCAGGAAGTCAGCACGCCCACGCTTACTCAACGCGCAGAACACAAACACCACAGACGATACGGCCAAACATCGAGTCCAAACGGACTACTCTGGACTCGGAAGGCCAACAACTGAACATCTGACAAAAAAAAACAAACAAATAATGAAGGGTCACCAATATTTTCTGTGAGTCGTTCAGTTATTCTGCAGATGATGGTTTCGAGCTGATTTTTAGCTTCTCTATAAAAACATGCTGAAGGTTTGTTGTTGGTTTATTGATGGGCTGAATTTCTTCAGTTTCAGACTGAAGGATTTGGTGGGCAGATAGTTTTCAAACGTCATCAGGCTGCTTTGACTCTTGGAGCCCACATCACTACACTCCCACTTTTATGCATTTGCTGTGGTAGGCCAGGATGAGTCTGACTTGACTGTGGTGGGGAAGGCTGAGGGGAGTTTGACCTCATTTCAGACCTTCTGACCTTGACTCATTATTTTCGCTTCTTGTCACAGTTCAACATTTTTGGTTAGTTTGGCCACGGCTTGTTTCACGGCTCGCTTCTCAGTTCAATAATAACAGGAAAATCCCAAGAACGCTGCAGCTGATGCCCTTAAAGCTGCAGTATGTGGCTCCTATAAAATATTTGTTTACATATTTGTTGAAACTGTCAACATGTTGAGACAGTTTATGACATATAATCTGTGAAAAAAAATCAACCTCCACTGCCTTCTAGAAACAACCAATGAGAGTCAGGAAATGGGTCTTAGCGCTGTCGAGCACAGTCCTTGTGGCGCTGCTCATCCCTGCTCCTGTTACTGTCTGCTATGATGCAGCTAGCACAGTCTATTATGAATGCTAAGGCTAGTTTACATAGCCACCAAACAGTTTTTCTGTAATGGTAAGTTATTAACAGCGAGTACATGAGGGTGATTGACAGCGCTAAGATCCGTCTCCTCGCTCTGATTGGTTGTTTTTGGTTAATTTCTTCAGACAGTAATAGTAGCTCAGGGAGGAGGAGGCAGAAATCGATCTTTTCACAGAGTCTCTGTCTCATAATCTGTCACAACATGGTGACAGTTTTAACATATATGTCAAACAATGTTTTGTTCATGAAAGTTGCAAAGTGCAGCGTTAAAGCATGATTGGTGTGTAACATCTTGTTGGTAAACTAAAGCAGAATATAAAGTCAAAGGTTTGTAGGACCTGCCATGAAGAAAAGGTGAAACCCTGTGGAGCAAAAGAAGAGCAAAGGTCACAGCATGGAGGAGGCAGAGCTTAGTTCGCAGAAACAGTCAAAGTCTCAGTCCTGTGGTGAAGCTGTGGAAAAAACAGATCACAGAACAGAACAAATAAATGTGGTTTCTTAAACAGCCATGATTTTATGGGGGTTGGATTGAAGAGAGGTCAAAGAGATGAGGGTTTAATTCCAGCTTTTCTACCTTATCTCAGTGTCCTTAAGCAAGGCACTGAATCCCAAATTATGAACAGATCAGTGTATGAACATGTAAATAATCAGAAATGTATAGGTGGAGGGGCAGAGCTTATCATAGCAGGGGTTCATCCTGGACACCCACACGCACACACACCTATACAGGTATATGTGGCATAGGCGGACATATTTGCCAAACAGGCCTGGAGGTGGTTTAGATGGACTACCCTTTCTCAAGTACTTAGAGCAAAGGGAGGTGGCTTAAAAAAAAACTACAAAAAAATCTGAAAAAAATTTAGTCACCTTAGGTTTCAAATAGGAGCTACACAGCCTTTTTTTTTTTTTTTTTACATCAACCTGTGTATTTGTGTGTGGTGGCACACACAAATATATTACCTCAAGTGTAAAGCAATTACGGCAGTCTTCAACTGTCACTAAATCCTGACTGTATTTCTTACTGCTGCCACTAGGGGAGTTGTAGGTGTCATTTACAGTTAAACAACATTTATAATAACAATAATTATAATATGTGAAAGTTGCTACAAAAGTTGGTGTTTTCTGCCATAAAGCCCGGGCAGATCACTTAAAGGAGTCGAAGGAGCAGAAACTTGTTGGTTGACCTTACCGGTACCTCCATGTTGTTCTGTTCTTTTCTCATTTAATCCTCCTGACTGTCTCCAGATAAGCTGCAACGCCAACATGATGAACCTCACTGCATGAAGATCTGACCTGCTAACTCAGCCACCAGACCAGCAGCTGGACTAACCAACCTACTAGCTAAGCTGCAGCCAAACAGACGCGAGCGCCTTGCTTCTTTCCACCCTTCCTGAAGTGAAACGTACTGTGAAACCAGGGGCAAGAAGAAACAAGTGTACTGAGGGAAAGTGATAGTACAGCTGCAGGAAGAGAGAATATTGAGTGAAGGGAAAAGAGAGGCAGCAGGATTAGACTTGTCTTGTTTTTTCTGGCCGTTATTCTGGGTGTTCAGGTGAAGAGACCTGAGGGAGGAGAAAGGGAGTGTGAGTCAGGCAGCGAAGGAGAGGAAGAGAGGGATGCTCCAGGCATTGATTATTAACACACCGACGGCAGCGTTTCATGAATCATTCATGTCAAAAGCAACAGGAACGTGTGCGTTAATGTGCCGCGCAGTCTCATCCAAGCAGAGATAATAAACAGTGACCTGATCCTGCTCCCTGTCATGACAGAGTGAAAAACAAACAGATAAAATCCAACAGTGAATCAGCCTCACGCCTCCGCTCTGTTTTCCATTTAACAGCCCAAAACTGAAAGTTTGATCCTTTTAACCCTAAACTGACGGCATTAACAGGATAAAAACACTCTCATTACGAGGCCTGACAGCTTGATGCTGTTTTAATTCCTGATTAGAAGCTGCTTTATCCCAGGTTGGTCTCTAGACAGAAACACAAAAAGAAGGGAAGAACTGTGAATGTCATCAGCACCTCCCTCCACCACCGCCTGCTTCGCTTTAATCTAATTTTAAAGTTGGACAAATTGGTTCAATTTGGTGGAGAAGGGAGGAGACTGAGCCTCAAAAACAGAGGAAATGGATCTTCTGGAGATAAATTAAATTGTGCTTAGGAGGAAGAGGATGAAGGGAGCTGGATCTCAGCTGTTTGGGTCAGTCGGACTCTGGCTGCGGTTTTATTGTCGTCAGCCCACAGATGTTCCTCAGTCCTTTACAAACATATAGTCACCTGACCTTCAGCTGGTCTGGTTCTGTTGGACTACAATTTAATTACTTTTTAGCATTTTTAATATTTTATAAAATAAGCTTAAGTAGTTACTTAAAAATGTGTCATTTTTTTTAGTTGATTAATCAATACATAGTTCCCACAAGTCTGAACTGGAAGTGATCCACGACATCTAGGTAGGAAAGCACAAAGCATAGATGAACCATGACTCCTAGACCAACAAAAAGAAAATATAGTGACAATCTGGACCAATGTGCAAGAGAAATATATATCAACAAAATGGCTGCTGTCAGGGTATGAAACATGATAATGGAACATGCCAGACAATGTGACATGTTCTGAAAATTTGCCGGTGTCCTCCGATCTCCTACTATGATATAGTTTGCTACGTAGTGAATACGAAGAGTTTATGCAACATGGAGGAGCTTCACCTGGACTCCATGGCTGCATACAATCAGTGTTTAAATGGATTTATGAAGGGCATACAAACTCTTCAGGTGAAGAGTTTGTATGTACAGTAACACTTGCGTGTTACTGTACATGTGCAGAGTAAGCACATGTACAGTAACACACAAGTAGGCTACATCTCCGTCTTTGCTAGTCTAAAAGCTACATTAGCAAAGCTAATGTTGCTAATTCGGCAATAAGTAGTAAATGTCACTGATATTTATCTTATTATTACACAGAGGAGTGTACTAAAAAACCTGCAGTACAGTAATAGTTTTAATGTACTTAAAATGTTAGGATAGAGGCGAGAGCTGGTTCTAAGCTTGTGATTTGTTTATTGTTGCTATGACAACAATAAACAAGTTTTGTATGCCCAAAATAGCTTTCTGAAAGAGAAAACTGTGATGATTTTTCCCCACCCCAAAGTCACTTTTAGCAAAAACATTATTTAGGAAATTATTTTAGGAAGGTTTCACTGTAGAGTCATCTGTGAACTGAAGAATATTAAAATAAAACTCAAAGACCGCCTGCCGAGCTCTTCCTTTGATAAGTGAGTATAATATAAGACAAAATTCAATTTAAATATTAGATTGGAGTCATTTCTTTCATTGAGTGAATAGATTCATTTATGCAACCCAGTTCAGAGATAAATCTGTTTCACTGAAATAATAAAATAAAATTAGGACTAACAAGATTATAATCAATCAAATAAACAATCGTTTGCTAAAATTTAAAAGTAAACTCTTGCCTGAATATACAGTCTTCATATTTTAATCAGAAATAAACAGATGAAATACAGAAAACTAATTCTGCTTTAGATGAAATTGTCTGAAGGTCTGAACTGTGGCTGAAGCTCCAACATGAAGACACAGAACTGTATAACGGATATTTTTAGTTTGGAGATCTGCTGCCTGCCGTTAGGTTGGCTTCACAGACAAACAGAAACAAATGCACTCTCCACTTTGGGCAATGCTGCATCCAACTACATCACTGAGCCACACTTAAAGAGTATCTAAGTCCCAAATCAACTTTTTTTGTTTTATTTGGGACATAGATTCAGACAACCTTTACCTGTCTAGATTGGTCCTTGAGGGTATTATCATTATGCTTCTGTGCAATATGAGACATTTTAATGCAATTTCTTTAAAATTCTGCAGTATTTGGCCTAAAACTCTCGGTGCTGCCCTCTGTGGGTTGAGCATTAGCTACTGCAGTTGAATTTTTCTTTTGATTCCAGCAGACCAGTTTGGTTGATGTCCACATCCCAGCCCTAAGTTTGGGTATAAGACCATCTCACTCACACACACGCCTCCTGGTGGTGAATCAGGAGATGGAATAGCGAGCATCAGTGGCGGCGCCTAGAGGGCGCTATACATCCCCCTGGAAAAGTCAAAGCACGTCTATAACACCCCCAAAAATACTTAACTTGGGGGTGTTATAGGAGGTTATCTAATTGTACATTTTTATTTTGTTGTTGTGGCCTTTTCCACAAAAGATACAAAATTTTCAATACAAAAAATCAATTATCACATATTGAGTTAAAAAAAAAAAACAGGATTTGAATTTTGTGGATGCGTGTTATCCGGGAAGCAATGGAGAGGAACAAGTAATGCAAATATGGATCATTTTTTACAACCAAAAGTTCCACGGATGGAATCAGACAAGGATGAATTTTTGGAAGCAGACTCCGACCAACAAAGAAATATTAATCAGGATGAAGGAGACCAACTGTGCAGCTATCCTTCCACCGCTGCTGAGAATGCTAACAGTGTTAGCACTGGACAGACAGCGGATCAAAGCAGAAGTCCTCAAGATGGGCCAAGACCACCACTTCTGCAAAGATACCTGTCATGGTTGTTTGGAGTGCAACAGAAAAGCTTTAGCAAAGGCTGCTCGATCGATATTTGTGGTTGGAATACAACGTGAGTAAAGATAACGTGTTTCGCTTGTTGCCACTTTCTAAAAGGAGGACACAGGTTCCACCTAGAGCGAGCATTTAACGCTCTCGCTTGAATAATTGGTGGAATCACTGAAGAGCCATCATGAAAGCGCTGGAGTGAATTCAAGTTAAAACAAACAAGGGGATCAAAACTCCCCAACAATAACAGGCGGCTCGTCCTGTTGTGAAGAATTCTGATGGTGAGTGAATGACTTCAACCTTCTCTGACATTTTACTGTATTCAGCAGTGGTGCAGAAAGTACTCAAAAAATGTATCTAAGTAAAAGTACAAATACACAGACAAAAATGTACTCTAGTAAAAGTAAAAGTATCACATTAACATTTTTACTTAAGTAAAAGTAAAATAGTACTGGCTTAAAAATACTTAAGTATTAAAATTAAAAGTACTTGCTGAATGCATTACCTAATCGCTAATACAATATCATTAAGTGAACCAATCGTATTTAATTTTCATACATCAGTAATGTGCCATTTTAATGAACAATGCCATAGATAAAGCATGTTGTTATTGTGTTTACCGTATTTATCGTTTCATGTTGCGCGGGGTGCTGGTCTTGGTCTTGACTCGGTCTCAGGTTAGGTGGTCTTGACCACAACACTTAGAAAAGATAATCAAAAACCTCTTAGATCATCAAAGTTAAAGTGTCATGCTGACGTCTGAGGTGCCAACGGAACCAGAACTCTAAATTAACGTCCCAGGTCTGCAGCTGTCATGATGCCACCGGATCTGTGGAGCTGAAGGAGACTTTCCAGAAACCAAACTGAGGCTCATCAAGAATCCAGTGACGATAGTACGATCACAAGTCCGTCAAAACCACACAAGACTTTTCAGAATATTTGGAAGATTTTAAATGTGAACCAAGATATGAATTTATCAGAACTCAGCAGAACCTGGAAGTCTGGAAGAGCGATGCTCCGACTGACCCGCTGGTCTCAATAAAACATTTAGTACCGAACTCTGAACCAGGTACAAGCTAAATATTTAAAAATCACTTTTTAAGAATTGCTACTCCTTCAGTGTAATTTGCAGTAACAGTACATCATAATTTACATAAATAACTCGATAATTTGAAAGAAAAACATATTAGTTCCAAAAGATTTACTCACAGTTATTCAGCAGATCAACTTTATATTCTTAGCTTCATCTGAATAAAACTAGGATTTTCTCTTTCATGAATTGGTGATGACATTAAAATTAAAAAACTTTATACTCTACAAGATACACATCTACAATCAACATATCAAAAATATACATCTTTGCTGAATTTTTACTGGGTTCCAGAATTCAAAGCAAACATTCAGACGATCAAGTTCTCATCACCTTTCCCTCGTTCTCTTCCTCCTCCTCTTCGTCTCCTCTTTTGCTTTTGATTCTCAACTCCGTATCCGTCTTCCTCCTTTTTCTCATCTGTTGCTTTCTGTTGTTCTGTTTTTATGTCTACCTTCTCCGCCACTTCCTTTCCTGCACCCACCCACTCGCTCATTACCACACACAGCTTTTCACACACACACACACACACACAAACGCTGCGTTCCCCCATCCAAGGTTATGGGTCCCCTTCAGACTGCACGCCACAGGCTTCTGCATTGTTTATCTGCGTGTTTGTGAAGCCCACAGCAGCATCTCTCAGTGAGCTGATGGTCCACAGCTTCTTTCCTCTCCAGCTGTTACATGAGCAGAAGGTCCAAAGTACATTAACGGGATCTGTTGTCTTTATCAGAGCTGAAAAGGAAACTAACAGAGAAGAGCAGGCTCTGCAGTTTACCATGAAGTCCTTCCTCACATTTTCATCCAGTCACAAATAATCTTACATCAGACGATTTATCTTTATGTTCTTTTAAGCTTCTCAGCATGAAAATGTTCAGAATATTTGGAATCAAACAATATTAGAATTTAAGAAAAGGTTAAATGGCAGGAAATAATTAGAAACAGGAAGAAACAAAAGACAATAAAATAACAACCAATTTAAATATATAATAATTATAATCTGATAGACTATGTTTCTGTCTCCATGTAGAGTACATTATCTAAAATATTAAATCAGAAATCAAAGATGCTGGAAGCTTGACAGTGACAAGCTGCTAGCATAACCTTGCTGGCACATATTGCTAACATTTCCTGAACCTTTTCCATTTATCTTAGAAAAAGATGTGGCTGATTTATGGTGATAGCACCAAATCTCTAATTTCTATATATTTTTTGCCACATCATATGTTTTGTAATTAGTTAAATTCTTCAATTTTCCAAGTTACTAAATTTGGGGGACCAGATGTCTTTTTCCCAGAAATGTCCGTATTTCATGTTCTGTTCAGGGCAGATGAGGGATTTCATAGACTGATAAAAATGTTTGGGTTTTCATCAGTTAGCATACTTAAATAAACATGACAGCCTCTAATTAATGTGACGTCCTCCCTGAGCTGCTGCCTAGTGGTTGGTTGTTTTCCGTTCATGTCCAGAAGAAACAAAGAGCTGCTCACGTTTCTTAATGGGCAGCTGTAAGTTTACAGACAAACTGGAAGACACATTTCTTTCACAACTTCCTGGATGCATCAGAGGGTTGAAAAACACCCTCAGGTTTGTCATTGGATGTTGTCTCAGACCTGACAAGCTGAGGACAGTCTTGTCTCACCAGTTCTTCCACAGTCCCCTTTAAATGTCCTGAGCATGGTGACCTTAGTTCGTGTGGCGTCTCCATCCATCCTGCTTGTGGTTTGACTCAAACCTTGGCATCTCATTCCTCTGCTGAGAACATTCATGTTTGGGTCGACCTGATTTCTCCGCAGGGTGAAACCGTTTTCAGGTTTGGAGGAGAATCTGGTCAGGCATGTGACGCTTCTGCAGAGAACCTTCATTAGAAACAGGTTAGTTTAAGTGACAATCACTTCTTTATGACCTCTGACAGTGCAAACTGTGCACAGTCTAACTTTGCTTAAATAGCTTGGAATGTTAACCCACAGTAAAGAATTGTATCCAGATATTATGTGACATATTTAAAGGAAATTATTTTAAATGTGCAATAACCTTTTTTCATCAGAGAAATATATGTGTAAATAACTCTAAATTAAGCTCCTTATTTGTTGTATCATCTCTTAAGCACTTATTGCCTTTATTTTGTTTTATATGGTTGACTTCCAGTTGTTGATTTGATGCTGTTATTTTGATAAGAAAGCTTCCTTTGTTTATATTATAGAACAGCAACTTAACAACAAAAGGAACAGAAGACAAGTTGCAGCAACGTAGTAAAAATGGATCTTGTTATCGTCGGCCCCCTAACAAAGGCACAAGGTATGTTAATTTTGTAAATAAGGACATTTCTAATATTGATCGGTTGGAATTGTGAGTTTGTTTCATTGTAATCAATAGGGTATAGTTTATGAATCAGAGTTGATTTTTTAGTGGTTTGTAGCTTACTCTGTCTTTTGTGTGTGTGTGTTTGTACATACAGCTCTAACGGTGAAACTTAGGGTTTACTTCCAGTAAACTGTTCATCAGCAAAGCCAAATCCTCCATCTGGAGGGTCTGCTACAATATGAATAACAGCCTATTATGTAAATGTCTTTAGAAATGTCTGCAGAAAATCAGCATTTCACTTCTGCTTCCAGCTGTTTTTGCTCCTTCTGCTCCTTGTTTTTGTGGATGGGAGTAAGCAGAGGTCAGAGGTCAGCATTATTTCTGTGAGGATTTCAGTTTTTCTGTGTGTTTAGTTTAGGTTCTGTTTCTTGTGAGTCTCTGTGATGTCCTGTCTCTTTTCCCCTTGATTGTGTCTCGTTCCCCTGATTGCCCTCTGTGTATTTAAGTTCCACCTGTTGTCCTCGTCTCTTGTCGGGTCCTAGTCGAATGTCTTGTGTACGTCGTCGCAGTCGAACTGTCGAGTCCTGTGTCGGCTTCAGCTCTCGTGGACAGTTTCATTATTTGAGTCAGTTGCTACCAGTGTTAGCTTTAGCTCTCCGCTCGCTGTGCTGCCTGCTTCTGGAACTGTTTGAGCTGCATATCCTTCATTAAAACATCCATCTTCATTTCAACCTGGGTCTGCCTGCGGTCTCCCTCACCGTATCCACACCTCATTTCATGACAATTTCCACAGCTCTAAATATCAAGTCACAGCTCTGCCTCAGAGGCTTCAAGACCACTAAAAACATACAGCATGTTCAGTAAAACAACCACAGTTTCAAACTCCTCTGCAATTATTCCCCTCCATTTGGACGTAAAATGAAGAAGACTTTTACGTCTCGGTTATTATTGCTCTGCAGTCCCTGCCTGCCCCTTACCGACACTTATGACAAACTGGGTTATTACCATCCATGCGTTTCCTATAAATGGCTCAATCCAGAATCTGCAAAGCAAATCTCCCTCAGCAACAATAAGAGCCAAACGACTGAAAGAATCAGACCGTGGAGCGTTGATGAAGCTCAGCGAGGCCGACTTCAGCGACTCCCTGTGAAGCTGTTTCATTAGTTTCTGCAGGAAAATAGTTCACTGTGGAGTCACAAGTGAAATACTTTAATTCAGATGTTAATGTCACAGGGAGGATTTCCTCTGTCATCTGGGATGTAACGGGACACAGAGAAGAAATGGCAGAAATGAATAGAAGGATAAATTGGTAGAGATGGAAAAGAAAAAGAAAGGATGAAAGGAGGAGAAGAGCTATATTTAAATTATTTATGCCCAAAGTTATTCAGACATCCAGCAGATATTTGAGAAATCTGCTTCTGATGAGCAATGAGAGGAATCTCTTAAGACAATAAAACTGTAAAAAACAGATCAACTTAAAAATATGGATTTTCTGTTTAAAACTTTCTATGCCTTTTTCAAAACGTAGTTTAAATTAAGTGTACTTACATGGCGTCAATTCACAACAAATGTCATATTAAAACAAAATTTTGTGGAAGAATCTTTATTGGTTTTCACCAATCAATCACTTCAATGTAGCTTTGGTGATGAGGCAGGAAGGCCTTTTTGCCATCACCCTAATTTTTAGCTCCCTACACAGATTCTCTACAGTATATTAGTCTGGTAAACATATATATATATCTATATATATCAACCATATTAGCTCCAGTCAGAAGAAACATGGGTAAAATTAAAAAATTACTTTAATCTAATTCTAGCAAGGGTATAAATAATGTTGGTCTTAAATGTGTCAGAGGGACATCACAAACAAACTAGGACATGGTTAGACAAAGTTACAGGAAACTTCTTTCATCTGATGTTGAAAAGGGCAAAAAGTGATGTAATGTCGCCCTCTGGTGGTGGTGTTGTAGAATACGGCTGCGCTGATGTCCTGCTGCAGATCTGATCATCTTTGGGAGCCTTCAGACAAAAAATTAATAAATCTGAGGCTCCACCTCAATATTTCTGCAACCTAAAGAGATTTAGGATTAAATTTTGTGTTTTAGTTCTGGGCGGGGAGTCCTGTTTTATTTCTGGGAGTTTTCACACCTTATAGTCCAGTAGACTTGGTTTGATTGGGGATCAAAATTGCAACATTTGTTATATTTACAGGACTGTAGTTCGCATTCACACTACACTGTGTCAAACAACTCAAACTAACTGAAAAATCTGTTACCCTCCTGGCCTGTGGGGGCGCTGCAGCAAGAACTACTGAAGGAATCGACACAAAAACCTCTGAAGACGCTGAGCGGAGGCTCTTTTTGGTAGGAGTTCACAACATGCTTCTGGGTCGAGTGCCAAGAACAGCATCTAGTTCATCATACCAAGGAAACTTGTCCTTGGCATGTCACGTATTTTGATGTATTGATGGTGAAGTCTTTTTACCTTAGTGCGACACTGTGTCACTGCATGAAGGAATCCCAATGCCTCCGTTTTCACACTAATTAGCTTGAAAACCTTGTTTTTGTGAGTGGTTGCGATACCATAATTGTATGAAAGCCTTTACCTCCTCTAGTGGCTCGTCTGACCACGAGCCACTTTTTCCTCTTATAGTGGAAACGCACAATTGTTATGGTTGTTTTGACACAGAATGCCCTGCGCTGTAGTTCACTTCCTGACTTTGGAACTGTTTCTAGTCAGGTTGCACTCAGATATATTTTCAACCATGCAAGAGTTCACTTCAACCGGATCCAGACCTAGGTTTTTAGGCAGATTAGAGTTCACTTTTATAGTTCATTTTGGAATTCAAATTTGCATTCTCACCTCCCAAATGAATCAGACTTTCTAGACAAACGAATAAGATTCTGATTCAAGACTCTAATTCTGGGAAGGTGTGAATGCACCCTCTGGTTCTGTTCCCTAGTTTGGTCATTTTCAATGATGACTTTTTTAAAACAATCCAATTGAGTGTTAAAAAATTCTGCAAAAATTCTGTATTTTCTTGTGGGGAATAAATCAGTACACGCCAACTTTTATGCCCTCTAATGATTAAACTCACTATATCTGAATCACATCTGCTGTAAATGTCATAGTGAGATGCAAAGAAGTCTCAGATCTCTGAAATCAACTCTGCGATACATAGTCTGAAGGTGGAAGACATTCAGATTAACTCTATATGCACACATATGTCAATCCAAGCAAGTTCACTGATAACTGACCAAAATACGCTAAAAGAAGTCCAAAACCCCACAAATGTCCTAAAGTAGGGTCTTGGTACTGCTGTTCTAGTCATGTATGCCCGTACAAACTGAGAAAGACATGAAAAGTCTGAGCATCAAGGAAACCTTTTGCTTTGTAAGGACGCCAGGAAGAACCCAGAGAAACTTCTGGTACATGGTGCTTTGGGTAGGAGAGCCTAAAACTTGTTTAT
The DNA here is from genome assembly GCA_903067095.1 of Girardinus metallicus. Taxonomy (NCBI): domain Eukaryota; kingdom Metazoa; phylum Chordata; class Actinopteri; order Cyprinodontiformes; family Poeciliidae; genus Girardinus; species Girardinus metallicus. The sequence continues at coordinate 17,810 of CAEGAE010058730.1, forward strand.
TTCGACTACAGACAGAGAACATGTTTGGCATAAACCAAGTACAGCAGTCCAGGAGAAAAACTTCATACCAAATGTGAATTATGGTGGAGGAAGTCTCTGCTGCAGCAGAACCTGGTCAGTTCACCATCATAGAAACCACCATTGATTGTCCAGTGTATCAGATGAAGCTTCATAAAAATGTGAGACATTCTCTATAAACTGGAAGCTGAGACAGAACCAGACCCTGTAACATGACAATGACCCAAATATACCAGTACACCCACTAAGAACTGGCTAAGAAGTAACAAAAGGAAAGTCCTGGGCCTAGTCAAAGCCCAGATCTTTGTGTCTATGACATGCTGATGGATGACTTGAAAATTACTAAATGTACAAGAAACCCCATAAACATCTCACAGGTGAAAGTGAGCGGTAGGACAAATGTTCCTCAGACTGATGTCAGAGATAAAAGATGGAGACATGTAGCATCTCACTGAAGCGTCATCAGGCATTTATTTATAGACAATAACTGAGACTGATCTAAATCACTATCGTTAATCATTTCCCTAAGCAGATATTTAGTTATTTGCAGTCAAAAGGAGACTCCTACTGGCACAACATAGATAACTTGTCTGTGAAGAAAGCAGACAGAATGTAAATACTGCTCAGTTAATCACTGAGTAAATCCAATAAAAACAAAGGGTCCAGACTTCAATTTAAAAACTGAACTCAGCTTTTAAATTTATTGATACAAGACAATAAAATTCACCAACAACAAGGTTATAGAAACTGATTTCCATTAAACAAATAGGACCTCTTGACTTCAAAGAGCTAAGCACCAGTTCCTGGTCGTAGCAGCTGAGGACAATAAATTCATTCTCCTCTGATCTGACACCAAACATAGATCCTGAAGTGCTTTAACTGTAGAATATCAACAGATGCCAGTCTGAAGAGGAGTAATTGTTGGCCATATCCTTCTCATGGATGACATAAAGGTGCATGTCAAGAATGAACTAGAAATTGTCATGTTATTTTCTAATTTGCGAACCCACTTGCAGAAACACTCGGAGAACAGGTGAACAGTTTAGTTAGTTTATTAGAGAAATGCAGGTTTTTAATGAGGACTGGTCCGGGAAGGTAAGGATAACTGCCAGGGTCTCTGGAAGTCTGCAGCACGATAAGACAGAGCTGGAGAGTTTAGGTGACAGTGGAATTTTCAGTTGTGAAATAAGTGTCCGTTCCTACTTGGGATTGGGTGCATTCAGAACCGAGGGTAGAAGAACTGTGTTAACCAGGGTCTTGTTCTTGCAGGCTGGGGAGCTGGAGCGGACTGAGAGGCTGCGGTGGAGGGCGGACAGGTAAGAAATCAACCCAGTGGAGGCGGTGAGTGGGGTAAGCTGCCGACCAGGAGATCCGAGGAGGTTTGGTAACTGTAGGAGTGTCAGTGGAGCTCGGGCATCAATGGGTAACTTCCACGACGTCACGAGGGAGGGAGAACACGGAGACTGCCAGGTGCTCAGGCAAAAGATGAGAATCTTTCCCAGCTTCATAAGGTTCACCTGGAGAGGAGGCACACAAAGAATCACTAGGGATTTCAAAACGAGGTCAGCACTAGGAAAAAGGGCTAACGCCTGTCGGCAGCTCCCCACTAATATACTCCTCCACAGCTGATGAGATGGGCAACAGGTGTGCTGGGTCGAAATACCATAGACACCCCCCCCCCCCCCCCCCCCCCCCCCCCCCCCCCCCCCCCCCCCCCCCCCCCCCCCCCCCCCCCAACCAACCCCCCC
>CAEGAE010058734.1:0-99539 GCA_903067095.1 Girardinus metallicus
TTCAACTCCCTCCAAAGGTTTTCCATGGGGTTGAGATCTGGAGACTGGCTAGGCCACTCCAGGACCTTGAAATGCTTTTTACGAAGCCACGCCTTTGTTGCCCTGGCAGTGAGCTTGGGATCACTGTCATGCTGAAAGACCCAGACACGTTTCATCTTCAATGCTGATGGAAGGAGGTTTGCACTCAAAATCTCACAATACATGGCCCCATTCATTCTTTCATGTACACGGACCAGTCGTCCTGGTCCCTTTGCAGAGCAACAGCCCCAAAGCATGATGCTGCCACCCCCATGCTTCACAGTTGGTACGGTGTTCCGTACCAACTGTGATATTGACTGATATGAAATGCTTATGTCGTAATACATTTATAATATAAGCACTAGGCTAGTCATTTAAAAATTAAAACAACTTATGAATTTAGATAAGCATCTACTTTTGGAAATGTATTGTCATTTAAAAAAAAACAAACATTTTATTTCTATTTTTTAGGATTTAAAACAGAGATAAAGATGATATTTTGCAAAGAGAGGATGGATATTTTATTTCTGTGGGATTGAAAATAAAGTACATTTAAGAAACACAAATAGATTCCAACCTAATGACAAGAAAAACATATCTAACAGCATACTAACAGTATTTTTAGTGTACTTTTTTGTGGAAGTTAAATAAAGGAAACCTTAAAAACGGTTAAAAACCTGCTTTTGCTATTATATCTATATTTAAAACAAGGGCTGGTTCTTTGTATTTTGTTAGCCAAAGTTATTAAGAGACATTCTGGAAGGTCCAGAGAGTGACTTGTGGCTCCGGAGCCACAGGTTGCAAACCTCCTAGTCAACAGAGCGTGATTTCTGAAAGGTCTGAGAGAAAATATGATCCCAATTATCTGAAGAAAATAAACCTCACACCAAAGTGTAACTGAATCCAATTGTTGGCTGTATGTCCTTCCAGTTTCCTGGACTAAATGATTCACTTGAAGCCCAAAATAGTGATTTGTTTTGCTAAAATGTCAAAATAGAACTAGTGTAACTAAATTCAAATGCTATTTGTTTTCCCTCTTCTGGGGATTTTAAAAATTTTTAAACTAATACATCAGAATTTTATCTTCACAATACCTAACATTTTGTGACATCACATCAATAAATATGTATTTTAGCCTCTTTTACTATGACATCCTTAAAATAAAGTGTACTTGCCTGCAGACGTCACTTGATGAGTAAACAGCGTCCAACTGTGTAATTTAATGTCAATAAATCCAAATGTTCTGTGAAGTCCTTAGAGGTTTATTAGTGAACAAACAGCTTCATGAGGAGTGATTAGCACAGCAAACAGATCAGGGAGGCCGCAATGGGAAGTTCGGCTCCCAAACGGCTCTTAATTTACTATCATCTGTTGCCTCATGCTTTAGTTTATCTTGGAAAATATAATTTTTTTTTATTAATAAATCCTTTTACATTTAGTGTTTTTATGAGAAGCCTTATGCTTGTGCTGTTTTGTTCTGTTACAGAAGCAGGAATTCTTACTTTTGTTTAATATTTTAATCAAGCTGTCACAAAAAACAAATAAGCAAAACGCAGCAACGTGTAACGTATAATTTATCATTATACGTTACATCATATCTTTGTGATTCCCCTCCCCGCCACTGTGAGGGGGCAGACATGGCTGTCTTAGGCCACTAAACGTCACGCGACGCCAGTTTGAACAGCTAACGTCCAATCAACAGTTCTCCGATGTCGTCACAGCTACATCCGGGTGCTCTGGCGCCATCTCGATACTATCGAAGCAGCTCTCCGCTTCATTGATCACACGCAAGAGAACCGCGGCGGTTAGATATTTGTGGATTCAAAAGCGGTAAAACTCTAAAAGCAAAGGCTCTAAAACGGTTTAGAGAGGTTTTCATTACGTCCCGTTGCTAGTTAAAAGCGTCGAGTGTCATCGAGCGCCGCTGGCTAATATTCAGAGGAAACGTTTGGCTTGGATTTGTGCCGATCACTTTGTTAGCGGTGAGGACATTTTCAAGTGTTTCTAAAAAATAGCCAGAACTGTGACGCTGTCAGTCAATAGTGTATTGAACTGATTGCTGTGATAAAATGTAGGTTTTAGGCAAACCAGGACAGATACATTTGCACAAAGTAGGAAATGTAAAAATAAAATGTAGATATGCAAATATGTATTTCTTCTTGCTGCCATACTGGCGTTTGAACAGAAAAAAAAAATATAAATTACATTCAGAGTAGGCACGATACAATACGCAATACCTCAATTAATCGAATAATAAAATAAAACGAACTCAATAATTTCCTTTTCCGTGATTATTCTTTCGCTGTTCTCTCTTTCCTCCAAAAACAGGATGATAAAAATCTTCAATGTGGTATTTTGGCCTCTTATTAGCCCTTTTTCTTGAAGGATAAATTTACTTACAGACATTTCATAATACCATTTTATCTGTTGTTTTGTTTATTTACTTTGGATTTTTAAAATGTTTTCCAGCGTCAGTGTTAAATGTTCATTAGAATTTAATGTTTGAGAATGTGTTCTTGAATTATTCTACTGTTGCCTTTATGTAACTTGAAAATCTGAATTTCCGTTTCTCAACAGGATGTCCTTGAACGCCTCTGCAGGAAACATCCTCTACATGCATCGAGCTTCTTCTTCGTGGTTGCTAACAGGTGACGCTTTTGTTCCCTTTGCAAAAGACTTTTACATGTGACTGTTAGTACATAATTTAGAAAGAAAATACGTCTTGGCTAACGTTACATTTACCTGCTGATGAAGAAGAGTAACGATAAATTAGTGAATAAATAGATGTCTGTTTACAAGAAAGCGTTTTCATACTTGCATACATGAGTCTGAAAGTGAAGTCTGATGCGAAGGCCTGTGTTTACTGATATCTCAGTTTAAGTTTGCTTTTTAATTTTTAAAAGTTAATGTGAAATGTTTTAATTCTCATCAGTTTTTTTTTTCCAAATTTAAGATCAAAGATGACATTTGCATTTAAAGCAATTGTTTTCTTATTTAAAGAAAAAAAGAACTGAATTGTTTTTTTTTCACAAGCATTTTCTCTTTTTCATATTTCTTTTGCTAGCTTAAGTAGCTACTCTGGGACATTTTTTTTTTGTCTGATTACTTAGTCAGTCCTCAGAATAATTGATTTAATGATTACTAAAACAATAGTTTACAACAGTAAAACTTGATGTCTTAGTCACTATGAAGCAGTTCTGTAACGTATTGATCCATGACAGCTGATTATAAATGCACGCCACACTTTTCAGACTTTAATCCATAAACGATAATCTTGGAAACTGTTTCACTTTCCAGTTACACACCATAAATATGGCTAAGTACTGTATTACTTTTGACATTTATAAGACTTGTATTGTGTTTTTAATACAAAGAGGAAAGTTTATGTGATTTGTTTTTCCACCTCAAGCCATGAAAACTCAGATAATCTGGAGGTTTAATGTGTTGCTACCCAACAACACATCGCAAGTCGCTGCCCAATATTTACATTTCACATGAAGCGCTTTTGTTTTGTTTTTCTTTACGATGCGTACATGCTGGCCTGTACCATATCTTAACTGTGTAAAAATATACTGTAACTGCTGCCATAAAATATCAGTTAGCATGCAGCGCAGTGTTGATCTGCTTTTAAATGCACTATAAAACATTAAATACTCGCACATACTTAATGATAAATCAGTCTTTTAAACACTACACTGTTTTATAGGAGTTACGATGTATGTGTGTGTGTGTGTTTTGACACAGTAGCTGCCTTGTCCTTGCACTGTAATGTTTACAACTCAGCTATAATCACAGAGAATTATGTTAATTACACACCATTAAGCTCATAAAGTAACACAACACACACACGCACACACACAGGCTCTCTCTACTTGTGCAGCAGTGAAACAAATGTCTGGAGAGCCTAAAAATTGTTTAACGCAGCCAAATGAGAAGCCTGTATATGCATTTATTTGGAAACATTTGGACTTGGGGTGGGTGGCGAGCTCTGCAGGTCCAGCACCTGGAGCTGCAGGTCACCTTTGTTCAGTTTTCATCCACAAGAGGGCGCTGGACACCATTCAAGGATGGACAGAAAAAAAAAAGCTCTAGTGACGAACAGCAGAGAAAACATGTATTTAAAAACTGGCAAAATAAACATGAAATCTAAATTGGAGAGTTTCAAGTCAATACATTTGAATTATAATTCAACGCAACTTTTACCATCCATTCAATATTTAAATCTTGTCCAGTTCATTTACAATGTAATTCATTTTAATTAATCTCACCCAATCAAATTTACTCATCTGAGTTCCAAAACAAACCAGTTTTTCTAACTATATACACCTTAACAAAATGAAGGTCTTTTCAGTAACAAAGATCACATCAACCCCATTTCAATTATAAACAGAACAATTCTGTCAAGTTTATTCCAGTGATTCACCAAGTCACGTCGAGGTGCTGGAGATCGGAAGTGAATGTGATTGTTTTCCAAATTTGTTTCTGCCTGTAATAGTAATAACTTCTAGTTGTTAAACTCAATCTAATTTGTATGTAGAAATAACACATCTAGTTGGGTCTCACACTCGGAGGTATTACAAAAGTTGGAAACAGCTAGCTTGGAAACCGATCCAAGCTAGCTGGATGAAATTAATTTAATTTGATCAAATTGTAATATGATCAAAGTGCCAACTTTCCCTGAATTTTCACCACGTGATTTATACCACTGTCATAAATGGTGTTTCCTTTCAGTCAGAGCAGACTTAAAAGCACGCAAAACTCTAGATGCTAATTATTTGTTTTCATACATGGTAGGCTACATGATGGAGCATTTTCTCTGTGGTTCCAATGGTCAGATGCTTTTCTTTGCCATAATGGAATATTTTATTTAATCTTATTAAATAAATTATAAAATGATGAGTTTGGTTTGCACCTTTTTACCATACATTCACATTTAGCCACACTCCTGTGTCTGTTGGCTCTGCCCCCTTTAGTGGAATTATTCAAAATGTGAGGGGATTATGCTTTCAGATAGGGTTTAGTTACACTTTGGGTGTTTTCATGCCTGATAGTTCGGTAGACTTGAAAATTTGCAACATTTGTTACATTTTCAGTTGGTGTGGTTCGCTTTCACACTGCACTGTGTCAAACGAACCAAACTAAATGAAAAACCTGTTCACACCCTCAACTGTGGTGGCGCTGCACCAAGAACCAACAACACAAAAACCTTGGAAGAAGACATTAATGCAACTTCTTTCTTCATTAAATGTAAACAAAAAAGGAGTGGCGTCAGATTTTAGTTGTAGGATTTATTTTTAGTCTTTGTTAAAAAACCATGAGACATTTCTCCTGCTAGCGTTAGACTCTCACGTTTGTTTTGGTTGTATTTACCCAGAATGCCCTGTGTTCTCTGGTCTGTTGGTGTTCACATAGGCATTCGAACCAAACCAGAGTTCACTTTGATGGAAATGAGACCTCCATTTTTAGACAGACCAGAGTTCGATTGTCTATTCACACCACCCCAAACAAACCAGACTTTCTAGAAACAAACTAGAGTTGGATCAAAATGGACTAAACCGGGCTGGTATGAATGAACCCTATAAGTACTTTGGAGTCTTTGAACTTGATGAAACAAGTACAGACCATTCAGCATGAGGGGGTTAAGAAGACCCTAAAAATGTTTGTTGTTCCATCTTAAATTATATTTTTTGTAGTAAAATGTTACTTGAACTTGGGGGAAAGTGTGACAAACTCTCACATCCCTTTTATTTATTAAGGATTCTCCAACAGGACAAGGTTTTCTGTCTGATTGAAACATAAACAACAAATGTAGACGACTGCAAAATATTTGTAAAAATGTTCAAATATTTGTAGAACTTCCAATATGAATATAAGCCTTGAGGCATGCATAGTTTGACCTTAGGTCTTTGCCCTCTTCTATCTGCTGTTAAAATCTGCAATGGCAAGATACCCCACATGAGTGTTTTAACCCAAAAGAAATAAATTCACAGGTTAAACGGCTTCCATCTGTCAGTTTTCAGCAGTGGTAAATAGAGACGGTTAGACCTGGGGGACAGGAGCCTGAGCTGTAGAGGAGCCAGCGTTACTGGATTACAACCTGATAAGGTCTACAGAGAGCCAGAATGTAATGACGGGGCATTACACTCTGCAGATAGCATTGACAAGTGTGAACAGAGACGAAGAGGAGGAGGAGGAGGAGGAGGAGGAGTGAAGGAGCGGCTGAAATATAAGAGGACAAGGAAGGGTCATTCACTGGTGAACTGGGGAGAAAGTGCAGATGGTCAGCAAGCTTTTGTCAAATGGGTTCAAGTGAGTCAAATCTGACAGGAATATTCTATAAACATTAATACATATTTATTCGTTTGGCTTTTCCACCGTGAACTTTACAGTTAAGCCTGAAGTTATTGACACCCCTGGTAGATTTAAACTTTTAAAACTCAGAATTTTAACAACACGTTTCTTCTAAAGCCCAGTTCACACTACACGATCTTTAGCCACGATTTTGCCCTTATGACAGTCTTAGAACGTTCTGCATTCTAAGATTGTCCTACGATTTTGGTCGGCTAGTGTGTGATCTTCCAGGTTTTAAAAATCACTTTACCAATTTTACATAATTTCTGATATTTAGAACAAAAAACCCCTGAACAATAACTATCGATATCAGCTGATATGAAACCGTTATATGGTTTCACATCCATATGGCTGAATGTTTTTCAGCCATATTGCATAGCCGTAAGAGCAAGTGAATACGTGTTTTCAAAGCAATTTTTGTTCTTGTCTGTGCTCATGTTGTGAAAAACTAACATGCTTTATTTAATTTCTGTTTAATTAGTTAAAAACATCAAAGCTTGATTGACTGAGATTAGCTTAATTGTTACAAAAAGGTTAAACTGCAGGAGAAGAAGTAGCTAATGCTATAGCTAAACAATGTTTAGTGGTAAAATATTTGCTTGTCGGCTTTGGTTTAATGTTAGATTCATAAATCTGTAATTTTTTTATTTTTCACACTATGTTCTCTGTATATATATTGCAATGGCATAAGGAAAGAACACAAACACAATTCCCTGTTAGTGCTAATTGTAGCTAAATAGCTAAAGCTCCCAAAGCATAATTAGTGCAAACTATACAACTTTAGACTTTCTAACATTGGTGTTGGTGTTTTGTTTAAATTTGTAGTATTTTGACACTACAGTGTACTTATAGTGTGGAGTCAAGAGGAGGACAGCAGACAGACGGACCATCTGTCTTTCTATTCATGTTTCTGTTTCTTTGTCGCTTTCAGACCGTGAAGCCTAAAACTGTAAAGGAAGACATCCAAGACCAACACATAATCATCCCGGCTCACACATAAACAAAAAAACCCATGATGAACAGTGATCTGCTCACATAGAAATATACCGTGAGGATTATTCTGAAGTCAATATGAGAAAACAAAAGTTTCTATATTAATAGGCGCATTCAGAAATATTTGCTCATTTGTCTTAATTGAATGCAATGTCACAGTTCTCAAACTTTTATAACAAGTCCCAGTTTTTATTTTTAAATTAGGAAATTTAGCCCATCTAATTTTAGATATGAGAAAGTCTGAGGATTCCTAAGAACTTTTGACGTTGAAATCCAATATGGCCGTCTTTCTAAAGAACACGATGGCTGCATTAGCTTCTCAAGCAATTTCTACATCTCAAAATCTATACAGCTTACTTACTCATCCTTCTTTAAATGCTAAATGGACTTAACATTTTTGACCACTCAAAGCGCTTTACACTAGAGTCACATTCACCCATTCGCTCTCACAAAAGCTCACACATTCATACACCGATAGGCAATTTTGGGTTAAGTACCTTGCCCAAGGGCACATCGACATGAGGCAGGAGGAAGCTGGAATTGAACCTACAACCTTCCCATCATAAGACAACTACTCTTCCCACAGAGCCACAGTCACCCACTTTACTTACAGCACTACTTCTGGTAAAAATTTTACATAAAGCAACATATAGCCAAACATGTAAAAATATTTAGGTATACCTATCTATTTTCTGAAATACAAGATTTCAGAAAGTCTTGTTAGAGTGTTCTTCACGCCTGATTGTCCGGTAAACTCGGTTCGGTTGGGGACCAAAGTTGCAACATTTTGTTACATTTTCAGTTGATTTTATTTGCTGCCACTTCATGGTGTCAAATGAACCAAAACCTTTGAAAAACGTGTCCCCCTCCTCACTTGTGGTGTCACTGCACCAAGAAACACTAAAGGAAACGATTTGAAAAACACCGAACACAACTTCATTCTACATAAAATGTAAACAAAAATGGAGATTTTAGCGGTTTTAGGATTTCTCTATTTTCCTTGGCAAAAAAGCCACGAGCTACTTCTCCTGCTAGCACTACCTTGTTTTGGTTGTATTTACCCAGAATACCTTGCTCTGTAGTTCACTTCCTGTTTTCGGAGCAGTCTCCAGTCCGCTTGGCAGTCTCATTTACATTTGAACTGTGCCAGAGTTCAGTTTAATTGAATCAAAACTAAGGTTTTTAGGTGGACCAGAGTTTGATTGCGCATTCACACTTTCTAGACAAACTAGACTTTGATTAAACAAGGATGGTGTCAATGCGGTCTCATTTTTACTGACACTCATCTTCTACTTTCTCTTGGAGAAAACACAAACAACCCACTTGTCTCCTTATCTGAGAAAGTTCAACCTCCCTGGAGACGAACTCGGTGAATGAACCAAAAGAAAAAGGATGAGACAAGTGAAGCTGTGTCATTCCTACTCTTGTTTCTTCTTCAACAATGCGTATATTTTTGTAAATTAATGTTTTTGCTCACATCAGTGTTTGCAGGTATGTAGTTATAATCTTTCTGTCCATTGATTTATACTCAACACATACGTTCAAACAAACCAGATCCGTGTTTTAGATGGACGGAGAGGCCCGGTCCGTAGCCTGGCGTGTCCCTGGAGAGGTGCTCTGACCGGGGCAAGGCAGCACAGGAACAGAGCTCTGTGTGTTGGGGGGGTGCAGGTTAACTTGGAGTTTCCCACTCCTCAGAAAGAAAGGGAGAGGAAGGTGAAGAAGAGGACAGCTTTGTAAAGGAGATCCTTATTTACAGCTACAACAACACCTTTGTTAGATTTACTATCAAATCAACAAGTGGAAACCTCAGTTTTACGTCTGGATTACTCCAGATATTCTAACAGTTTGCCTGACTTTTTGAGTTCATGTTTACTTTCTGGTCGGTTATAATTATTTATTCACTTTCATCTGGTAATCTATTTACTGTTGTGTAGCAGTTTGATCACCAGTTGGACTAGGTCGCCCAGATTACTTTCATGCTTGTATGTTGTGTGTTTTACACAAGTATTATGACAAATGCGTTATCTGTGCAAATGGAGATCAACTCACATCATGATGCTAAATGCTTGAAAGTTCAATCAAGTTGACAGCATGACTTTTGGATTAGTTTGACTGATAATTATGTGACTAAATGGCGAAATTCAAAGCCTTCCTATGAAATTACATTACATGATCTCCTTTCAGTGCTCCATCTAGGATTTATTTCATTTAGCTGGATTTCTCTGGTAGAATTTTAACTGGGCCAATCAAAGGTGTCAATTCTCTGCTGTGTTTTACAATTGTAGTCTGCCTGTAGTTGTAGTTTGGCAATAGCAGCGTAGGAAGTGGACATTTAGTCATTTGACCAATTAAAAAAAGGAAGAAGAGGAGTGTTTAAGACATTTCATTGCTGGCAAAGATGTCGTTCAGTTCGGCACATGTCTCTTTGCAGTGGGGGATGGTTGTTTAAAGCGGTATACTTCATAGGATAGCCGGAGCATTACATTTATCACGGCCAAAAAGCACATAGGTTCATAACATTTTACCAAACAGCATCTAAGCTCTGGAAAAGCAACTTGTAGGTTTGAACAACTTACATGCAGGTTCAGGGAAAGCAACTTGTTGGTTTGGGCAAATGGAATATAAGATCTGGTAAAGTAACTTGTAAGTATGGATAAATAACACAATGAAAGTAACCTTTGCATTTTGGAAAGGAACACATCAGAGCTGGGAGAGTAACCTGTCAGTTTGGTCTAGGAAACAGGAAAAATTACCTGTAAGTTCAGTAAATAACATGTAAGATCTGGGAAAGGACGGATGAATTTCCTCCAGTTAACATGTAGATTCAAGGAAAGTAACCTGTAGGTTTGGGCAAATGGCATATAAGATCTGGTAAGGAATCTCTAAGTTTGGTCAAATAATCTGCAGCTTCAGGAAGCTTACCCTGTATGTGTGAAAGGAACCAGCAAATGCTATGTACATTCAGATAAAGTCGTCCATAAGTTTCTGGAAATGGCATGTAATATCTATTAATGTATCCTGTAAGGCTGGTTAAATAACATATTGGTTTCAGGAAAGTGACCTGAATGTTTAGGTCTGAAAGACAGAGTACATACGTTATTTATATAATGTAAGATCTAGTAAAGTCCACAAAAGTATCGTATGAACTGCATAAAAAACCTCCAAGATTCATTGTTTGTAGCCATTGATCATGAAACTTTCATACAGGCGTATAAAGCCAACGTTTTAAGGTTGTTTTTTTTAACAGCTTTTCTTATTCTATACCAAAGGTCCTTGTTACATCAGGCAGTTCAACCTTTCACTGAACTCTTAACAAGCCTGTTTCCCATACACTAACCACCACCTGAGGGGACGACCCTGTGTGTGTGTGCGTGTGGGTGTGTCTGGACGCCATGCAAAAAGACCAAAAGAGCCTTACTGACCTCGTCTTGTGAAACCGCGAGTGAATGGATGGGCGGAAGACAGAGTAGAAGAAGAAGAGGGGATGATTGGCGTCAGCGGTCTGAGAAACTCGTCTTTCTCTGACAAACACACGCGCACACACCGGCCCTCACACACACGCAGACACACACACGGTCTCCGGCCTTAATTGAGCAACAGATAAACCTCCTCTTTCCCTTATCTGGTAAAAAGCGGAGTTAAAAGAAGAAGGGATTCTCTTACATTGAGGAGACAGTTTTTATCTCCTAACCGCCGCTCTCTAAGCCCCTCTCCTCCTTATGTCTCCCCCTATCTCCCTCTATCTGCCTTTCTTTCTGCCGGCATTGTTCTTGGGCTCTCTGGTTACTGTTAAAAGGGCAAAAGAAAGGACGGGTAGAAAAGGAGGGAAGGGAACCATGAAGGGGACAAAGAGACCACTTAAAATGCCCAAAAGGAGTCTCTGTGTGGAAGCGTGTTAAACTCCCCTCTTGTCCACCTGTCTCTCTTTCTTCCCCTCTTAATGCTTGTCTCTCTCACTACACTACCTTTGGTCTACCTTTGCACCTATCTCTTATCTTCTTTCAACAATGCTAGTTTATTGATTTAAAATCTGATTGAGGCAAATTCACAAATATAAAGGTGAGAAACTGAAGAGGAAAAGCTGATGCATGTTATTGTTTACGTTTGGAAATTTTGCGCAAAATGCTGAAAGGCAGAAAGACGATTCTGTTTCATGCCATTTGTAGCTGCAGAAGAGCAACTCAGTTAACAAAATGAAACCTGCAGATGTAGGTATTATTAATTTAGTGCAGTGCGCCATAGAAGAAGGGAAAATAGCATAGAAAAACTGTTGAAGAATAACTCAAAACCACCCCTATTCTTATATTTTCTCACCCCATGTGTCTGTTATGGTGCGTTCACACCGAACGCATTAGGTGCTTCAGAAACACGTCTGATGCTTCAAGCTCGACATGTGTGCAATTTTGACGCGTTTTGCTCTACACCTACTGTTTTGTGCATCTGGTTTACATTCAAAGTCTATGTGGAGTCGGACCTGAGGTGTCAAAAATCGCTCTAGCCGTTGTTTTACGTTGCTAGTTTATGTGTCAGGCGCGTTGGACGCTCTTGATGCATCAAACACTCCAAACGATTCAAATCGCAGTGCGCTAGATGCATGAAACGCGCCCCCGACAAGCCTCTGTGTAGACTTTGAATGTAAAACAGACTCGCCTGGCGCTCAAAACACGGTTGGTGTGAACGCACTATCTTACTACAAACAGACCGGTTGTCATGGAAACTGACTGACAACAGCTCCACTAGCATATCAGGAGTCAACACCAAAAAACATGTAAACATTTCCCACACAAATAGCAGAATATTCAGTACGTTGCAGTTTCATATTTTCAGATTTGATGTTTTATTTATTTTGCAATTATTGACAAATAATCGTGAGAACACAGCAATGGTTGATTATCTAATTTAAAAACCTGCCCTACTGATGATCCGTCAGAGATGGTGTCGGTTGCCTTTTTTTTTTTTTTAACAGAACGAAACACAACAGATTCTGTCGCACATCTACATGTTAAGACTGTCAAAGTCAAGCTGGCTTAACTGACCTACTTTCCTCTCCATAGTGCTGACAATTAGCAGCAAAGCGCTGCATCATTTTTTCTCTTATATATCATGCATACATTTGAGATTTAGCGCGTTATGTTAACTTGACAACTAAATAAAACCAGTGGTGGTCATTGTTGCTGATGAGCAGTTTTTCTGACGGATTTTGTGTACGACGTTACGTTGCAACGTTTTTATAACCAGAATATAACCTTGAACTTAACTAGATAGGATTACTGTGTGTTTTCACGATTATGCAGATTTGGTGTCTTATTACTAATATTTATCTGTTTAGTGTTGAAACTGGCCCTCCATTTTGATATATATACTACATCCGTGACTGTCCATGTCTGCCATATTTTACCTATTGCTTCTAATTTAAGAACCAGGTAGGTTGTATGTATTTGTAAATCTATTAATGCTAGCTTTTGTGTACGCTAAATGTTTCCGTGCCATGTACAGTAACGACGGCTCCCCACAGCCCACTAATGATCCCCTCAAGGCTCAGTGGTGCCAGTTAACACGAACACATGTCTGAGGTCACACAAACACACACGCACAGCCTCTAAACGCCTTCAGGCCACCGGAACAACAATCCTGCTAATACACATTCCAACATACAGCAACGTAGAAAGCGGGTCAAAGGTTGAAGTCGTAGGCACCTTGTATAGACTTTTACAGCCATACACCTTTTTGCTTTGTTAATCTCACTTTTCTGCTCCGTCCTATCTAGTTCTATGCTGCTGTGTGGACACACACCGTCACACACCCCTACCTGTTTAATAGGAGTGTGTGTGTTGTCAGTTGTGTGTCCAGGCCGGTGTTTTACAGTTCTGTTCCCATGGCTTTATAGTCGCAGAGCAAACCTGCAGGCCAAATGTAGTGGCTGCTGTGCCACTGTGCAGAAGCCATGGAAAATCATTACACCTCCGAGCTCCAGGACATGGAAACCTGGTGGAAACTGGAGGAGCCTGGGACGATGCTCCACGATAAGACCAGTCGCTAACGAAAACTAACAGAACAGCAAAAACCGAGAACACATCTTTTTTTAGCTGAAATAAATAAAAACGCTAATTAAAGGGGAGAAACTACAACTAACTGGAACTATATTGTGCGTTCATAAAACTAAAACTTACTGAAATTATATATATATATATAAAGTCCTTCGCTTTCATGTTTATCAATCTATTAACCTTTGGGACTCATGTGAAATTGATTTATTTTTACTTTTTTCCCCCCATGCAAGTAGTTTATGTCAGCTGTCAACAAATTGCTGCACTTCACTTACCCTTGTCCACAAAATGGCGACAATTGTGTGTTGTTTAACAATAATTGAATCCATTTTTTGAAAATGGTATCTGTTGATGATTAATAGTCACAATGCAACATTTTGACCGTTTTGATTTCTACACCTAAAAGTATGAAAAAAACAAACTACTAATATAACTAAATATAACTGATCAACTAAACAATATTTAACTAATGCAAAATAATTAATACACTATAAATACTAAAACCAACTGAATTAGACAAAAAGTCACAACAAATTATATAGTTTTTTTGCCCTAAATATCTGAAATACTGACGATCTAGTGGCTCCCAGTAGCTCCACAGGTCGTTGCTAGGTAAGCAAAGAGTGAGTGAGTTGCTAGGTAAGCAAAGAGTGAGTGAGTTGCTAGGTAACCAAAGAGTGAGTGAGTTGCTAGGTAACCAAAGAGTGAGCGAATTAGCTAGCTGTTAAAAATGGCTAAAGTCTGGCCACATTTTAAAAAAATTAAAACTGAAAAGATTAATTTCTCTACATTAATTCTTATCCCTTCAGTAATATACTATTTAGACAATATTTTTAATAAAGCAAAGAACTTTTTTGAAAAAGAATTTGTAAATCCTATACAAACAGAGTCTTGCGTAGTTGCTGTATTGTTTTCCAAAACTTTTTTGGGGTTTATTATCCTTGTTTTCCTTCTCTTTTGCTGCTGGTTTTAGCAAAGTGTAATCAATGAAAACAGAAACACTGTTAATAAAAGAAAACATACTTTGTCTTGTATCTAAACAAGTAATGAAGATTTAATTTGTAAAAATCTCAAATTAGATGCAAATTTAGGGCTGCAAATGGCCCTCAGGCCACACTTTGGGCATCCCTGACTCAACCTTTTGGTGAACTAAAACTGAATGAAACTTGTTGCTGGAGGATCTAAGCCCTGAAAGATGATGCAACATCCCCAGTGTGATCAATAAAATGATTCATAACTCTGCTCTTTAAACGCACTTTTATGACTCAGTCTTCTCATTTTCCTGGAATTACACACGTATATATTTTTTGCTTTATTAGTCTGTTTACCCCAAAAAGCGGCTGCACGTGTTCACAAATACGCAGACTGTTGACATCGCTTAAACATTTTAATCTGATTATTAGCAACACTGCTGGCAGTAGTTCGTCCCTATAAAAATGTTCATGTTTGCAGATGTGCTTGCAAGTTAACCTTTTATTATTTCCTGCAGCTAAAGCCGAAGATGTTTTTGTTTATCAGGGAATCAAGACAGAATTACACAATGCTCCAAGGTTAAATGACTATAAAATAGATGATTATTACAACTTCAACACTTAATTTTATAAGACTGGGAAACAACAAGATGAGTTTTGATTTAAGAAAAAAAAAAAACAACTTCTGGAGATAGTTTCTTTATATAAAACATTTGCTCAGATATTCCTCAGATTTAAGCAAAAATTAAAAATGGTATCAGGACACATTTATTTCACAACTGCATGGAACGTGGATATTTTGCAAATATTGGTCTGAATTTTCACAAATTTCATCTTGAATATTTGATAAAACTCAGCATCATCTGGAAAAATGTTTTGACAGCTAAATGCTAACATTAGCATTAACATTAGCATAAGCCTTTTTAATGGTTCCTGATAAAAATGTCAGCATGTTAACCCTCAAGTGTGATGGGATGCCATATGTGAACAGATTTGTATTTAGTGTATTGTTTCCCAATGTTAGCTATAGTTTTGTTTTAAAAATGAAAATATACTTTACAGCTTGCTACATATTTACTTTTTGGTTAAACGTTAGCATGCGCAGCTTTGCTAACAAGGTGTAATAGCTGAAAATCATGCTATTTCTCACAACGCTGGTATTTTAGTTTGTCATATGTAATGTTTTCCAGTATTATTTTGTTTGCAAGTGTAAATTGGATGATTAGCTCTAAATTGTAGCTGATGCTAATTTGATCACAAATACAGCAAAGTATGTTTGGTGTTCCTTATATGGTTTTAAGTATAAAACAAACTTTTCTAATTAGCTGCTTTGTACTCAGTCTAATGTGTTGTCTACATGTGTGGCTTTGGTTCAGCTACTTTTAACTGGCTAATTAGCTGCAATCTTAACTGAAATCATTGCTCGTTTTAGAGACAGCTACTACGTTTAGCATATGTAACGTTTGCTTGTGTTTACTTTGTAAATTTGTGCATTAAAGTGTATCTATGATGACTATGACTATAGTAGAACTGAGGATAATTATATTTTTAACATGTCATTTATTCTTAGTTACATAATTTTGTGTTAACATATTTAAATTAGCTAATTAGCGTAATACGGTTGCTATGTTTAGATCCAGGGTTCCCTAATGTTCAAGCTACATTAATTAGAACTGAATTGTTCCTAAAGCTACTTTGGGTACTGCTGGTATGTTTGGCATATATCCATTCCTCTATATTTAGACATAATTAGCTATATTTAAGTCCATTTTGTACCTTCAGTGCTCTGTTTGCTAAAATCAACTCAAACCTAAAGTGGAGCTAACCCAGATGAAAATCACTGCTTACTTTGTAAAACAAAGTATTTTTTATAAGTAGTAGTTATGATCTTGGGTGCCCATATTTAAGGCATTTACCAGCTGACAATACAGCTGCATTTATTGTAGGTAGTATTTTCAAACCAGAATAAAACTTTATTACAGTTGTAGAGAGTTTAGATGTTTGCAGTCGTTCATCTTTCACGCATTTCTAAAACCCCACAGAGACTTTTAATTTGCTGAGTGTTTCAGGATGAAACACTCAGCGCTTAGAGTAGAAATGGAAAGGTCCAGACTAGATGTTTCAAGCAGATGTGGTGACTCTGGTTTCTACATATTTAATATCCCAAACGATGACCTGCACAAAGCGTGAGATAAAAAGCTCCTGACGACAATGCAGCTGGCTGCTTTTCAGCCCAGAAACTAAAAACGTATCACTCCTTTGCGGCGGTAAACCGCGTCTTTAATGTAATTTTTTTTATAGACATATCATTATTTCCTTTCAGATACCACAAATATTACCTCTGTTATTTTTATAGATGTTGGCTGTTTCACCATCAAGGTGGAAACTCTTTTAATACCCAATGGTTGGAACTGGGATCAAACGCTGCAAGTCTATTACTGAGGCCTTCCACGTGCTTTTAAAATGATCAATGACAAAATTTATTGGGATCATTTCAATCCACTTTGCCAAATCTCTGATCTTCTTTTAGTGGAGGAAATAAAATATATCAAAAGCTGCAGACTACTGTTGGACGGCTGGTTCTGAGAGGTAAAAGTTCATGATCACCAGTATGTCAGGAAAACTCTTTGCTTTAATACCAACTTCAAAAAATGTAAACGTTTCCAACAGTGGTGACGTAGATTTGAGTAATTAAAGATTTCCAGTTGAAAACAGCTTTGCTAATCAAGGCAGAAAAATATGTCCCAGTTTAATTTTCATTTTCACTTATCGTTTATCATTTATCATTTATTATTTATTATAATACATTTATCATGATAAGAATTTTCATTTTTCTTCGTCCCAATAATTTCCAATTATTTATGTTTAAAACCTCCAAAAATTGTCCCTATTGTCTGGATTGATGGTTTAGCTGTTTTCTCCAATGTTTGTTCAATGGAAACATCAATAACTACCAATACATTTGAAAATACGGTGTGCAGTTTAGTAATTTAAATCACATTTCTTTATACGACTGGTGTCCCAAAGAAGCACATTACAAATGGGAAGGTTTTTGTGTTTGGGGGATATAATTGCTGTGACACACAATCACAGCGATGCAGTTACCTTAAAAAAAGAAATAAATAGTTCTTATTGCCACTTTTATTGCTATCACAATATTATGGCAAAATATTATGATAAAATGTTAAGTCCATGTTGCAGTTTTGTGGTCAAAACTGCCATCTGTACAGCACATGCACAGAATGTAAACGGTGTTTTCTTCATTTCCCCTCACATCTGATTGGGAAAATGCAATCTAACATTCTAAAAATCTAAAAAATTGTTTTTTACAGTTTACATTTGCCTAAATTATCAATACATTGATACATAGAGACTAAAATGACAGGGAATCAATACCGATCATTCAGTTTTCCATGCTTGTAAATCTTAGTAATTGAGCATCAAATACTTTTCTGTTTTCATCCAGTCCTAATCTAAAATTGAGATAAATCTTCTGATAGTTAAATAATATCAAATTAGGACTTTTAATGATTAATCTGAGCCATTTTTAGGGTTACAATAGTAAGACAACTAATTTTTATTGTACATTTTCCATAAAATAGCCAGATTCCATCAATGTTTCTTTTTTTGCGAATTTCTTTTCACACCTTCTTACGTAAGAGAAGGTTGATAGAAACATCAACATTTGAAATGACTTCCTCAATTTTGCAAAAACAAATTTTATGCTCACTTTTGTCCCTTGAGTTTTTGTTTTTTTTCTGTAAAGAGTTAAATTACTGCCTCTAACATAGCGAATGCCTCCCATTCACTGGTGGGTCTTACTAGAGGCACAGAACTCTGAAAAATGTCAAACTCCGATTCTCCATCTGGGAGGGAAGAACTCTCTCCACTTTCCTGAGATGTTTGTGACATGCTAGTTTTGTTAGTCGTAACGTTAATGCCTGATGAGATTACGCTCTGCGTAGCCTGGTTTATTCACTCCAAACCAGGTGATGGAAACACCTAATTCCCCTGTTTTTGTTGCGAAATTTTGACAAATTTACTCAAGATTCCCATGACAATTTGATAGGAACATCATAATTACTGTCCCTTAGGAAGTTGGGACTGTTGATACTTCTCTCAATATGTTGGCCATGTTAGTTGATGCAAGCTTGTTCACCAGGTTAGGTGCCAAGCAGCTGCTAAAAAATGAAAACCATTGCCCTAAAGCATACATAATTTACTGTATACATGTAGTTAACTTAATATCTGTAGCTCATATCGATTACATTTCTTTGTGTGAGGGCCAGATAAAGAATTTTGGTACAGAGGCGGAATGCTAAGATTTGCTAGCTAGCTGCTAACATCAGTTGCCTTTCTGGTTTGACTTGCTCCCCACCATCTTTGAAAGCGAAGCACTACAAAACTCACAAGTGCTTTCTTCTAGATGTTGTTTCACAAATATTTTTAAAAATTTATGCAGCCGAACTGACCACTGCTCATTTTCTTGGAGTGGGTATGGGTTACTGCGGAAACAAAAATACATAATTAGCAATGAGTCACATTATTGCTTGGTTTTGAATCTGTACATTTTACATCCAATGAAAGCAAGGATGTTGCCATATAAACTGTACAATGTTCTGGCAATTTTAGTGATATTTCCACAGTTGTGGTCTTGACTGGTCTTCCAATAAAATGCAGAGTCGTCAATGTTCGAGACCGAGACAAGACTGAATAAAAATGTGGTCGACTCCAAGACTAGACCATGAAAAAGTGGTGTCTACAGCACTAGTTTATGGACCATGCGTAAAAGCCGGAGTTGATGCTGGTGCAACTTGCTCAGGGCAATTGGACAATTTTTGAAGGAAATGCGCTAATGATGTGTTAAACAGATATGGTTCCATACTTGAAGAAACTTTTAAGAAGACGTTGCTTGTGATGTATATAGAAAATGAGCATTAAAATTTCAATATTTGAGGTTTTTAAAGGAATATATGTGGCTGCTGCCCCAAACGATCCAGCCAAATAATGCTGGTGTGTCATCACCTTTACGTCAACTTTGTTTTTAACGCAGAGTTGGTGGTCCACCCTTCATGTTGGGATTTTTTTTCTTCATATGTGCTTTTCAAAATCCAGAACAAAAATAACGAGTGTAGTCTACATTTCATGCTAGCAGAGAAATACGAGGCTGAGGAAACGGATTCTTGGCACCTCAAACTGCATCTAAAACATGATAAACACCATTTGTGCCGCACTGCCTCATTTTTACAGCATTACACTTGAATTAACCCTACGGTTCGGTGTCACGAGAGAAACCCAAGTCAACTTTCATTGGGCGCAACTGTCCTCCACCTCTGATGGACTGGTTTTAACAACAAAACATTGCATGTGTGCGTCTATAACATGAGGAGAGAAGGAAAAGGGAAAATGTCAGTGCAGCTCCAGAGAAACTGATACAGAGCTGCAGCGGAGGCCTGAACATGTGCTGAAAGGTTATTGTGAGTTCTCAGACTGACTGGCCACTGCAGTAATAACGTGTTGATACACGTCTGTCTTTCATTTCTTTCTTCTCAATGTTTCTGAACAAACAAAAAAAATTGGCACGCTTTGTTGTAATAATAATAATAATAAAAAAAAAAATAATAATAAAAAAACAACCTCTTTCCAAACTATTTAAAGCCAATCTGAAAAGTTTGAGTTCATTTTAAAAATCTCAAAAAGGCTAAATAATATTTGAGGAAGCGTCTGTTCCACTCAATATCTGCTAAGGGTCTTTGGATCTCTCCTTTAAAACGTTTCTTGGTCTCTCTATCATCTCTGTGAAATAGATTTTGAGAGGCCACTGGCTCACGATTAAAAGGTAATCGCTGGCTGGGAAAAAAGGCTCTTTAAGAAAGTCCCACAGAGGAGTTGATGACAGAATGGCCTGAGTTATTAAAGGAAAGATGAAATGCTTTGGACAGAGTCTGTGAGAAGAGAAGAGGAAAGTGGACAGGGATAATTGGGTAAATATGAGGATAGGTGCGGAGAAATCTGAGGAATTAAATAGTTTTCCATGCGATAGACCAGAGAATCTCATAAACAAGTAATTATTGGTGTGATTGTGTCTAAAAAAGAAACTTTCTTTAACTGATTTCTGTCGTAAAGTCTACCACTAAATAAACTTTTATTGCAGCAACTTAGGGTTCATTCACACCATTCCTGTTTAGTTCGCTTTAATCGAACTCCAGTCCATTTGTCTGGAAGGTCTGGTTCGTTTTGGAAGATGTGAACACATAATTGAACTATAATGCAGACCAAAAATGCGAAAAAGTCTCAGTTCGGTTTAAGTGAACTCTGGTGCGTTTTGAATACATTTGTGAACAGCAAGCAGAACAAAGACCACTCCAAAAGCACAGTGGACTACAGTGCAGGGCATTCTGAAAACAAACATGATAATGTAATGCTAGTCTTATTGTCTTTTACCAAAGACAAAAGAGAAATCCTACAACCTCTAAAGTCTTGATGTTACTCCATTTTTTTTTTTTATTTCATGAAGAAGAAAGTTGCGTTCAGTATCTTCTTTAGAGGTTTTTGTGTTGTTTCTTTCAGTGGCTCTTGGTGCAGCGCCCCCACAGGCGAGGTCGGGAACAGGTTTTCAAGTAGTTTGGCTCATTTGAATAGTGCTGGATAATAAATCAGCATTAACCTATATTGTGATGGACACATGATCAATATCAATAGATGGTATGTCCACTCAAGGTTCAATGTTCGACTCTGATCCTGAACCGCGCAGCATTCTGGGAGATTTAGGCAGAGGACAGACTTTAGCCGTTCAACCTATCACTGCTAGCTAAGCTTGGTTGGTGGAATCAACTAGCTGACTCTCTCCTTGGTTACTTAGCAACTCACTCATTGTTTGGTTACCTAGCAACGACCTGCTGAGTAACTGCCACAGCAGCAGTTTAAAGTTTCACCTCATAACTGCTTAAAATAAAGAAAACAACGACGTGGAGTGAAAACTGAGGATACAACAGGAAAGGTCACCAGTTTGGCAGCATTTCAGATATTTAAAACGACAAAAAAAAAACCCTAATCAATAACTATTAGTTTTTGAAAAGCTTATCTTGTGATCATTTTTTCAGCCATATCGTCTGACACACTGCAGTGTAAAAATTAACCGAATCAGCTGAAAATGTAACAAATGTTGCAATTTTGTTCCTCAATGGAACTGATTTTACCGCAGTTGCTTACAAGATATTTCTAATTTTCGGTGGTTTTGTTGACCTCTAAACCGGAGTTTCTTTCTGTGATTCTTCATCTGACAGTCATTCTGTGTTAACATTTGTTAGCAATGTTCGTCCAGGCCAGCTGAGGGACTCAACCAGTTCTCTGAAAGCTGCACAAAAGCCGTTTTATTTGGCTCCGTACGCTGCAGCGAGACTTTAGGAGTAGGAATCAGTAACAGAGCAGTTTAGACAGATTCGTGTTTTATTTTAACTGAAAAGGTATGTTCTTTTGAAAGCTGCTGCCAGTTCCTCTAATACGACAACAAAGAAATTTCTGATTAAGATGAAAGTTTTCTCATCTGCTGGTCGAGTCTGAGGTTGGTGCCGTTTTATCAACACGGGGCTGGAGCTCTTGGACAAACATTCGTGTATTTTTCGGGTTCAAACTCTGTTCTCCGTGTGGGTTTTCATTCTTTTCCCTTTTTTGATTTGGGGTTTCCAGGACTTAAAGGTTAGAGAGCTATCTGATTAGGCGTGACTGCTGATTACAGATTACAGCATATGGATTCACTGAAACTTTATGTCGCTCTGCTTTTATCAACGTTGGGGCCTAATCAGTTTTATTCAGAGCACATGGTCACTTTATTTCATGTTTCCATTTGAAGCTGTTCACGTTTTGTTTATTAAGCTTTAAAAGCATCGAATGCTGTTGATTAAATCTTTTATATTCAGCATAAAACGGGTAGCAGAGTCAGGCTTAAAGGGCAGTTTGGGGTAGAAATATTTTTATTGTCACTACAAGACATTCTTCAATTCTGTGTTTTTAAAAAAAATACAAATTAAAGATAAATTAATTAAATTAACCTGTTTCTCCCGATAAGTTTTGAATTACAATCTGTTGATTACTAGTTAACTCAAACTGGCAATTCTTCTTGATTCTCATCTCCCTCCCGTTGGATTTCTCCCATTGAGCTTGATTTCTCTAGTTGAATTTCAACTGGAACAGTCACTCTTTGAAGAATTTGAATTATTTATATTGTTATAATATTTAATTTCTCTTTGGGATCAATAAAGTGTTTTGAATTGAATTTGAATCAGCGAACAGAACAAGTTGTAAATGATGACATAATTTCTGCACCGTTTTAAAATTGTACTTTGCTTGTAGTTTTAGCAATAGCGAACAAAGTGAACAAAGCCACTCACTTTGGCTACACTTCAAAATATTTACCAATTAAAGTGAGAAAAAGAGGAATTTTTGAGACATTTTATTACTGGAATGCAGTTGCCCTACTTCCTTTAACGGCACTGGTCTGTGCTTCATACTGATGCCCAGTTTCTTCATGCCACTGAAGAACACCTTTGGTTGAAAATAGTTTGTGTAGTGAGGTTTTTTTTTCTCCTCATGTCTTTCTGAGGATGTTTGTAATGTTTGTAAGTTAATGAAGCAGTTGATTTAAATTTTGTTTAATTTAACTTTGTTTGTGCCTTAAGAAATATCTTTTTGTCTTTTTATGAATGTTTTTAAAAGATTTTTATAGTAATGTTGATGTGAACACTTTAAGTATAAACTTCAGTAAAGAACATTCCGTATTGAGTTCTTTTTTATTTCTGTACACTGTATTGTATGCAAAGTTAAGTTATGTTGTTTGTGTTTACATTTATTAACAACAATGTAATCGGATTACTAAATTTAAACAAAAATGAGAAAGAACCCTCATGGAGTTTAGTGAAAAAATAAAGCCAAATATTAAAATATATACATTTTTACCCATAATTTTGTTCCTTACTTTTTGGAATAAGAAAATCAAAGTTTGGAATTACCGTTGTCATGGCAACCCAAATGAAAACATTACTGGAGGAGTCGTATTAACGTTTTGGTAAAACATCCAGTGTGAACGGTGACATTATTAAAGCACTGGAACGAGACACACGCGCACACACACCCCCACACACCCACGCACGCAGTCGATCCGACAAAAACTCCAAAAAAAAAAACCTTATGTCTGGCTTGCAGCAGGCAAATATGGAGTCCCAAACCACCTAGCGGTTGGCGTAGCGCGGCGGGATCATGTTCTGAGCTTGTTTACCTTCGCTTGGCGCACGCTTGGATGAAACGTCCGCAGTGACAGATGGCTTGTTTGGTGTCCCACATGCAGCCAAATAAACAGTGCGGCGGGGAGGAATAAACGCTCTCGTCCAGTTGTTGTGACTCTCTTGTTTGAACAAACACACACAAAAAAAGTCTGCTCTGGTTTTCTACTTTTAATTTAAATTCATTTTGGGGTTGAAAGTTGCCCTACCTGTCAGGATACCATGTAAACATTCACATCAAAGGATGTTTTTTCTTTTTTTTTTCTTAAGGCTGAGACAGATTTTATAAATGCCGGCCTACTTCAATACATGCGTGTGATGGTTCACAATTATATTGTTTACTCTGCAAAAACACAAAATCTCAGCAAGTATTTTTGGAATAGGTTCAAGAGAAAATATCTTAATTCACTTGAAGTAAAACAAAAATAACTTACAAGCAACTTTTCATCAAGAAATAGGAGCTTGTTTAAAGTAAATAATTCCTTAATACTAAAGGGAAAGTACTAGTTCTATTGGCAGATTATTTCGTAAATGAAGTGTGAAAAATGTTGTTAAAAGTGAAATATTCTGCCAACAATCTCCCAATAAATTGCTACTTTTAAAATTTGTCTTATTCCTTGGCTTTCAACACATGTTGAGACTCTTGCTGTTACCTCTCTTCATGGGCTTATTGTTGCTATTGTTGTTTTTTGTCCCTTCTACATTTTGAATGTCTGTTGATTATTACCTGAACAGTACTTTGTTCCGGCCACTGTTGTTTTAAAGTGCTTTATAAATAAAGTCGTAGTAGTCAGTCCAACAAATCACAAATGGAAAAACATTTGCCTTTGATGTCACAAATGACGGTAAAATATACCGCCTCATTGAAACTTGTCGAAACCACCTGCATGCTAAGCTAAATCCAAATAGTATAAACATGCTTGTTTCCCAAGTCAAACAATTTTAAGCGTTATCCAGAAGAAATAGCCTTTTTTAATTTTTTTCTACTTCTTTTAAGTGTAAATAGTTTTTGAACGTTTCTGTCATGTATTCATTGCAAATGCGGCAAATCGCTCAAAAAGACTTAAAACTAAAGCAGAGATTTATTATTACTCACGCTCAACTTGGATTCCTAGTTAACATGCCTTGGCTTGGCCTGGGTTGCTAGGTAACGTGGCTGGGCTTGGCCTGGGTTGCTAGGTAACGTGGCTGGGCTTGGCCTGGGTTGCTAGGTAACGGCGCAGCGCCCCTCCACTGTGACTCAACATTTGGGAGGTTTTTGAAATGAGTCACTTTCCAAACACCAAAAACCATTAACTTATTTCCAAAAAACAGCTGGGTAATTTCTTTTTTCTTTTTAAATGTTTGGATTGTTTTTAGAAGCAGTTGACGCCCAAATGGAATTATATTATAAAACCGTGCAAAAAGTGAATTTTATATAATATGTCCCCTTTAAAACTGGGTGATTTCATTATTATTAGATCAATCTGTGTTCCTGTGAATTCAGATTAAGCTGTGCTGTTGTAATTTACTTTGTGAAACCAGTTTGTTTTTGTCGATATTTCATTATAATTATCTCTGGAAAACACAAAGAAGAGAGAGGGAAGAAGAGTAACGGAAACAACTAGTCCTCAACTCAAAAATTTTCTTTTAATCTGTTTAATGTGTAATTGCTTTCCTTTCTGAGTCATTTCCTGGATGTCTTCCTGGGATAAAGCACCTTTGTTTCAATCAGGAAAAAGATCTTTTAAGGCCCCAACATTGAGAAATAAAGTAAAACAGAATTTTGTAATAATCTGTAATTGCGTCAGTTCTGAAAAACATTGAGCAAGAGGGCCAAGTTAAAGCGTTGAGTTGCCCAGATTGCATTGAGTCAACTTTTCTAACGCTGTGGTGTCATCGTTTTGAGTTTAAAATCACTTCAACAAAATAATATTTAAAATATAATTTGTCTGAAAAAGTTGCAGAATAATCCACAAAACAGATGCAGCACAGAAGTTACTATTAAGGTCACATCTCTCAGCTTCAATATCAAAGACAGCCTCATTTACAATTTTTAACTGAGTTAATTGTAATTAATCACATTTTAGTGAAATAGTATGTCAACAAAATATGCAACATTTTTAATACAAAAACCACTTTTTTGCTGCTAAATGATTAAATTAATAGACACTGAGTTCAACAATGAAGATATTTATTGTTTTTATTCTGTTAATTTATGTTATTCAATCTTCGGATTGGTGCAAAGATGCAATCAGCCTTCATATATTTCAGGAACCAATGATCATTCATGAAGCTTATTTAGAAATGTGGACCATAGACACTGTCATTAGCATTAGCTTGTTGCTACATGCTTAGCATTTACATGCTATCTTAGCCTTGATTAGCTTCAATATCAAGCTAACTCTTTTTAACACAACTTGAAACAACAATAGTCTATTCCAGCATCCAATAATTTATTTTTTTTAGAATCCTATTAATTTTTACAGAGCAATTACACAGCCATACATCAGCAATAATTAACACAAGTGTTATCAAACTGTCTTTTGAAACAGAAATTAACCTCCAGTGCATCGGAGGTCGGCCATGTTGTGCTTCAGATTTACATATGTACCAGAAACACGAGAATGCAAAGGTTCCGGCCAGAACCTTTGTTAAAAGAAATAAATAAAATTTTAATGCATTCAAATTTATGTAGCTTTTTAATCACAATTAATTAACCAATTAAGATCCCGGCCCTAGAGTAAATACAAATGATTTAGTTAAAACCTGAGCCAATCTGTAATACTAAGTATTTTTGGTCCAATTTCACAAGCAGCAAAAGCCTGATTACTTCTAGATACGATTTTTTTCACCCCGTACATGAAATCAATTGTAGTGAAAACTAGAATTCTTTACGTTATATTAAAACATTCAAACAATAATTTAGGTTTTTGTTGTTTTATATCGACTATAGGACTTTTAAAAATCTATTTTTTTCCCTTTTTTCCTTCATTGACTGTTGGAAGTTGGACTCTCTGGATGACACTCAGGAACAGCTAATTGTAACCATCGGTGTCCGTTAGAGCTCTTGCCTTGACGGATCAATTTACCTTTAAACTTCTGAACGAGTTTGAAAGCTTTATTTTTTTGCCTGCAAACAGAAGCAGACAGATGTTACTTTTCTCACACATGTGACTTTTTCTCATCGTCATTTTGCCCTAATTTACAGAGAAACTGACCACTCACCACTCAGAATTTGCTGGAATAAAAAAAAAAAAAAACAACAACAAAGGAATAAATCTTTGACTTGACAGTTGTGGGGAGACAACTCACAATAAGTCATCACTTCTCAACTTTACCATCACTGACACCAAACTATAAAAGAAAAAAAAAAACGTGTGTAAATATGTGGACAAACGCCACCAACGTGTGGAAGCGGAAGCAGTGACTGGGCCGGACTCATGGGAGCATCCTTGTTTCTGTGCTGGAAAAACACGGCTCACACGCTGAAGAGATTTCCCAAACTTTCAGCATGCATGTTGGGAAATTTTAGAAAAAAAAAAAAAAAAAAAGAGAGCAACATCTGCCAAGCAGATTTCCATCGTTTCTTTACAGAACTTGTCTTTCATCCTTCGCTTGTTCTTTCCTCTGTTCGTCGGAGGAACATCCAGATCTGGTTCATGGAAATGTCAGGGGGAGAAATGCCAACATTGGGAAACATACTACTGCAGATGACTGTACTGTAGTTTTAATTCACTCCCACGATTAATGGTGATTACATTCAAAGGTATTTAGCACAAAATCAATCACTAGTTGGCTGAAAACAGATATAACATTAATTCAGCTGAGGAGAAAATATCTATTTTGAGTTTATGATAGTGAACAACAAACTGATTTAACGCATGAACAAACTTGCTCACGTAATTTTGCTTCTTTTTTTTTAATTTAAACACCGCAGTTACACAATAGTTTTCTTTTACATTAGCAGTCAGCTTTAGTGTTTCTATTAAAAATGAGCTCAGAGCCTTGTCAATAAACACAGGTGGTGAGAAGAAAAGCGGTTTCTCAGAAATTAGATGATTGCTAAGTTGAATCAAGCTAAAACTGAAGCTAATAACTGCTCAAAGTTGAGCTAACAGTAACATCAGTTACAGTTAACATCAAATCAGTCAAGCTAACATCAAATCAGTCAAGCTAACATCAAATCAGTTAAGCTAACAGCTAACCACAGGTCTTAAAAAGTCTTAAATTTGAGTTGGTGAAAGCTGCAGAATCCCTGAACAGGACAGCACTTTCTCTTGTGTCTCACTGAATCCAGAATAAACTTCAGGAATAAAATGGTGGAGATAATCTGCTGTGACCAAGGCCTTTGCCCACTTTCTGAACACTCTTGAACTATAACAGGAAGAAGAACGATGCTGTT
Source organism: Girardinus metallicus (assembly GCA_903067095.1). Classification (NCBI taxonomy): domain Eukaryota; kingdom Metazoa; phylum Chordata; class Actinopteri; order Cyprinodontiformes; family Poeciliidae; genus Girardinus; species Girardinus metallicus. The sequence goes on from CAEGAE010058734.1 coordinate 28,046, forward strand.
TTTCTGCGAAGGCAAAATGACAATAAACCCCTTTCATCTCCTTTCTTTCTTCATAACTTTCATCAAAATGTCAACATCAGTTATACTCTCTCCACAATTGCTCCATCCCATAATGCTCATATTTGTTTCTGATGTCGAACACAGTCCTTTTTTTTTTTTTTTTTTCCCAAAGTAATGATCGTCTCTTACCGGAATCGGTCTGTGCTTTGTGGTCCTTTTGTGGTTTTTTGTTTGTACATTTGCACAAAGTGAGAAAAAAGCTAAACAAAACATTAAAATCAAAGTCTATGCATACTAATGAACCCGATCCAGCAGCTGCGTTTTCTCTCTCATCTGTTTAACATTCATAAATACGGGCTTTACTCGACTCTCGCTCTCTAATTTTGGGATTACTTCCTTCACCTTTTACACAATAATTTTGGCTCAAAGTCGGAAGCATTGCAAAACATTTTATAGCTCTGAATTAACCGTAGATGAAAGAACATATAAGATGAAGATTTATTTCTTGAAATTTCTTGAAGCGTCTTCCGGGGTGGGAAGCGGAACATCTGGCCAAACAATAGACTGGATTCCAGCTCTTCTTTTCCTTGTTTACTGGTGGGTGTGGACACAGTTATTCTGATAATTTACTGGTAAGGCTTGGCGAAATGTTTGAGAGCGAGCAGACAAGTGTTTCATCTACAAAGACGGGCCTCCAGCAGCCTGTGTGTTACCACTTTGTTCTGATGTTGCGAAAACCCTGTGGAGAAATTAAACTCGTTAAGTTTGCATAATTTGTCTCCCAAAAACTGTCAGTGAGATGCAAGTTTCTCATCGTTTTTGTTTTCTGGTCTGTGAAGCAGTGAAATGGACATAGACTGAATGTTTATATTTCAACTTTTTTTCACTTTGATTTTAATATTTTGCTTCACATTTAATGGCTTCTTCGTCTCTGCGTGGCCTTTCAGCTCATGTTTGCTCAGGACTTCCTGCTGTGGAAAACGACGCCTTATTTTGCTCTTGTCCAGAGGTTTTTGTCCAAATTTCTCAACACTGAGATAAATTCATGAGATTTTATCTTTCTCAACAAGATCCAGAGAAACTCATCCATTTATTTATCTTTAGTGGCATTAATTACTGCAAATGTTTCTTCTTAGGTAGATAGAAAAGATAAGTTATTCTCTGCCAAAAAGCTAAAAAAAAATTGAGTTTAATCTTAGAAGTTTTCTAGAAAAAAAACGTTAAAAACTTGAGCACTTGCTAAGAAAAGACTCAGAAATTCTGAGATTAATATCAGAAATTTTGTAGAAAAATCTTGGAAATTTCTGAGTTTTGAAAGATAAAAATTTGTGGGTAAGAACTAAGATTTTTAGATTAGTCTCATAAATATTCTGGGATGTTTACTTTCTATAAAAGTAAAAAGAAATTGAGTTTTGAGGGATTTCATTCTTGAAAATTTTTGAGATTAATCTAAAAATTTGAGAACTTTTTTTGTAAAAACTTATTACTCCTCATCCGGGAGCAATAGGTCCTTGAGAACTTTCATGATCCTGATACGACCCAAAATTAAAAAGATCTGACGCCTCGAAGTTATTATTGTTTGCTTTTATTTCCTGTTTAATTTTTAGAGCGTGTTTGCTAGTTTCTACTAGATATCATTAGTTAATCATTGTTTAGTATCAGTTTAGTTTTTATTAGTCATGGTAGTAGTTTTAGTTTTTCCATACTTTGGTTACATTTTAGGTGCAGAATTCAAAAAAGCTGTATAAAATGATTGTTGAGCAACCGAAGGATTGTGGCAATTTATCACAACTGTTGCTGTTGCTATTTTGTTAACTAATGTGAGCTGCACAAATATTACATCAGAAAGGCTAATAAATAGACTCAAAAACAAACATTAGATCTGTGATCTGTTTGTTTTAGTTTTGCAAACTAAAACAAACAGTTTAATTCCAGTTACAGTTTTCCCCCTTTAATTACCTTTTTTTTTTATTTCAGTTAAAATGTTTTCTTAATTTAATTTTTTGTTATTTTGTTTGTTTTTTTAAACTATAATAATGTTGCGACCAAGGTGAGGAGGGGTGGGTGCAGTTGGAGTGGGAACAGGGGCAATTAGTGAACTTGAACTCTTGAGGTCACAGAAAGGGAGAGTTCACCACCTCTTAGAAAGGTCGCGACCTCTGCGTTTACTCAGCCAGGAACACACAAACGGGCCTGAGCTCAAACACGCACACCCAGACCGCAGCTTGGAGGTCAGAGTTCACGAGTTAACTAAGGGAACTAACAACAACTGCAGGGAGGGAGGCGGAGAGGCGGAGAACCGTTCTCTAACCTGCATCTGGCCTCCAGATGGTTTGTGAGTCATCCCCGGGTTACACACACACACGCACACGCACGCACACACTTTGGCTTCCCCCGCTGAGACCGGATCATTCCCAGGTTGGGTCGATCAGGGGCTAAACTTGACACCTGACTCTTTCTCTCTTGCTCCCGCTTACACACACACACACCTTCACGCACGCACACACACACAGATAGAAAATACCTGAGCCATCCCAGCGCAGAGTAAAAGTTCACACGATGGTTTCTGTCTTTAACCCAGGAGATCAAGTGATATATAACAAGCATATTTAGGTATTTATATAGAAAAAGTGTAAAAAATTACCCAAAAAAATGGGCTCCAATCTCATTGAGCCTTTAAACTGATGATAGATGATTTTTTAAAAAGTGTTATTTGGGGAAACTAGACGGTTGTAAGTAATCTGACTCTGAGCTTTTATTCCAGTTCATGAACTCCTGCTGGTTATGATTAGGTTGCAAAGACTCCCATTAACAAAGTAGGTCATCTTATCTCAGCTGGTGCCTCTGAAATCAGATCCGCAGAAAAGCAGAAAACGATGCTCGTTCAACAAATTTATTTAAAATCCTATAAAATTTTTACATCACAGAAAAAGATAGTGAAGAGTCAAAACCTCTAAGTAAACTGTTTTTAATAGACTGTTGAAATAGGTTGTTTGGGGTTCTATCTTTATGTTTCTGTGCGATTCTGACATTTTCATTCATTTTTCCCACACTCGGTCTCACCCCTCAGTCTCTCTTGGCTCCGCCCACTTTGGGATTTTTCTAGATTCCAAAGTGGGCTGAGTGACGCTTTCAGAGCGGGATTAGTTCCACCTTAAAATTAGTACTTTAAACGTTTGTATTTCTAAGCTGGAATCTTTAAAACATTCATTCCAACCGTAAAGTTGAAAACTTTTTTTCCTCTTACGAATTATATTTATTTTTACTTTTTTCTTAACATTTAAATGTTGCAATTTATCCAAAATAAATGTACATATAATAGACAAAGACATCCTGGGAAAATTCAAAAATTACTTTTAAGGCAATTGTTTAATTTATAAAGGGGAGAAAAGGTGATATTTTGGACATAAACGACTAGCTTAAGATCATGCCCCAAGTTCTAAATATGACTTAATAAACTTTGACTAGGCCACCTCAAAACGTTCTTTTTGTCGCCTTAAGAAATCTACTACAACTTTCTCATTTTCAAATTCATCAATATTTTTATTTTAATAAAAATCCCAACGTATTAGCAAAGCTCATCTGTGAGGTTTATGTAAAGTAAAATGTTTGCAAAACACGGATTTGTTAAAAGAAATAAAGAAAAATGATTCAGTGCCCTGGGCTACAGCCCCTGCATCCCTTTTGTAAAGTTTATAGTATTGGCTGGCATTTGTGTCTAAAGGTTCCTAAAAGTCATTTCAAAATTACACAAACTGGGATTTTTCCAATACAAAATAAATGAATAGTTGAAAGGTTAGTTCTACTTAAAGATGGAGTTGAACTTTTATAAAAAAAAAATAGTTTTTTATACGTTTGTTAAAAGTGTCGCCATGTTGTGACAATTTACCTGAGAAAAGATTGATCTGCCTCTCTGGGCTACGATCACCTTCTGAAGCAATGGACCAAAAACAACCAATCAGAACCAGGAGGAGGGGCTTAGCGCTGGCAATCAAGCTTGTGAACGCGCTGCACTGGTAAATGTGCTACTGCTGGGGAGAAACAACTTACTGTTACAGAAAAACTGTTTCTTGCCGCACTGACAAATGGTAGCAGCGCCACACAGATGGTGACTGGCAGCGCTAAGACCCGCCTCCTGGCCCTGATTGGTTGTTTCTAGTTAGCAAGAGAAAAAGCACAGGAGCTCAATTTTTTCCACAGATTATCTGTCTTATAACAAACTGTTAGGACCTGGTGACAGTTTCAACAACTATGTTAAAAACATTTTTAATAGAAGTTACATACTGTGGCTTTAATTGATTTATTGATTATAAAGTCTCCATTGTTTTACTTTGCAATGGCATCAACTTTCAGGCACTTTTCCTTCCTGTTCATGTTCATTTTTAGTTTAGTTTTCTAACAAAACCAGTTCTCTGTTAAATGTCAAAATCATGTCCTAAAAATAATTGGTTTGAACTGTCCTTGCAGAAAAGATTTTTTGTCAATAAAGTTTTATGTTTTGCAATGATGGTCTTCTTTTTGAGGGAAGTTACATAATAAATCTAGTGAAGAATGAGCTCTTGCATCATCTTTGGATTAATTTTGGTGGGAAAAAAACAAAACAAAAACAGAATTATATTCAGGAGATGAACTAAGCCTCAGCGAAGTTTAAGTTTTAACTTCCAGCGTGTATAGAAGCAGTAAATGAGTGGAAGACCACCTCTAAAGTTAACCCTCTAGAGGGTTAACTTTGTTTACAGAAGAAACAGTCTCAGCTACTTAAATACACAGACAAATACCTCCAAGTTTACATTTTCAAACACTTCCTTTTCTGATCTACATCAAAGAACTAACTTCCTCTTAATAAACTCAGCTACGATTACGAGTACCAGGTCTCACATCAACATATCTGAACAGCCACAGGCTGGTAGACTAAATAATGGGATGTTTATTGTGTATGAGGCGTATTTTTGCCAGACAAACCTGTGGCATACAGGCAGATGGGATCACAAAGCGGTGTTGAAATCCCTGCAGACTCTTTTATTTATGTCTGCAACACTGGAAACCAAACGTAAACAATTGGTTTGTGAGCACACAAAAGATGATGCAGGTCGCAGCTTTAAGTAGTTTTGCTTTTATGATGTTGAAGTGACCTCATAATAAATCAGATCAATGTTTGAATCAAAGTCGTTTGACTCACAATGAGAGGCAGAGTCACATCTGCAGCAGGAACAAATGGCACAGATGACAGAAATTTATTTTATATACTTCGTTTTGAACTCAGCTGTTGCAGTAACTTGTATTTTTATGTGGCGCTTGCAGCTACAAATCATTTTTCAGGACATGAAACCTGAAACGTAAATATTCTCCTTATTCTGGATCAAATCAGAAAACAGTTGCTCGTTATGTAGTAATTTTTACTTTATTAGCAGTAGTTTGTCTGAAAATGTCTTTCAAAGTTAAAACTATGTACTATAAAATAACAGAGTTGTTGAATTGATCATAATTTCAAAATAATATAAACTTTTCAAGAAAGTATGAACAGATAAAAATTGTGCATACTGAACCTAAACAAAATAATGCAAATTTCATAAGTGAACATAATTTAATATATTTTCAAATATATTAAAATAAAAGTAACAAATAAGACAAAAGCATTTAGTATTGTTATAAGGCAAGCTTAGCGAACCTTGTGAGCTGTTTTAACTTCAACACAACCTTGAATTTGAGCAACACTTAGCTCGACTAAACTAAGTAGCTGTTAGCTTCAATCTAAGTATGGTTTTGAGTAGCAGTTAGCTTGATTGCTGTTAGCTTCACTGTAAGTTATTGTTACCTGGACTTTGAGTAACTGTTAGCTTGTTTTATTAGCTGTATTGTTGTTCCTGAAAAGCGGTCATTTCCACTCTAAATAACTATTAGCTTCCCTCCCACTTGTGGTTGCTTGCAGTATTAGCTGTTAGCTAAACTTTTTGTATTTGTTAGCTTGTGTCTGTGTAGCTGTTAGCTTGACGTGCAATTCTTGTTTGCTCAAGCCCCTTTTAGCTTGTCTGTGTGTAGCTGTTACATAATGTTGCTTTCAGGTTATAGTTTCATGGAAAATCTTTGAAATTACAAGCGGTAAGTTTGAGTTTTATCGTTAGCCATAACTACCTTTGCAATGAGTTAGCCGTAGTACCTTACATTTCTGCCATTTTTTTTGTTTTATTAAACCAGTTGCACACATAGTCCAGTGAAACATCTTAAGTGAAAGTGTTTGAACAGATAAAATCTTGAAGAAACAATATGTAAACTGCTTATTTGTCATATGGTAGTTATCTTTAAATTAAACTGAGGAAATTGCTGATGTTTTGGCATATAAAATATGTATTCTCCCTTGATATGAATGTATAAACAGTTTGGTTTCTGACAAATGCAAAAGAGGACTAAGCAAATTGCTCTTTTATATTGGTGAATTATTTAGTACATAATTGCTGCTGTTAAAATTAGTTTGTCAAAATGTAACAAACCTTGATTCATATACTTTATATACATGAGACATATGAACTATGTCATCCTATTTGATGATGATGAATATGTTCAAACAAGGCAACTCGATTTTTGTTGTTTATTAAAGGCTTAAAAATTACAGCAGCTGCAGAGCGCCACAGCAACGGGACAATAAGCTGATAAACAGTAAAACAACTTTAAACCATTTATATTCTGCTTTTCCTCGCTTTCTGTGTCTGCACTCAGACCCGTTGCCATGACAACTGACACAACATCTCCGTTAACCCGCAGAGCAGAGAGTGATATATTGACCAGGACGTCCTGCACTGTTGCTAACTTCCTGCTTTTGGAGCGGTCTCCAGTCCGGTTGCATTCACACGGCCTTCCAACCGTGTCAGAGTTCACTTCACCGAGACCGAGGCTTTTATGCGGATCAGAGTTCGCTTTTTTAGTCCGTTTTGGAATTCAAGTTTGCATTCACACTTCTCAAATGAATTGGACTTTCCAGACAAACCGAATTAAAGTCTGATTAAAGTGGGTGAATGCATCTTTAGTTATCCAGATTATAACTCTTTCTAGATTATATGAACTCTAAGTAGCTGCTAGCTTTACTCCAAAATGAGAATGTATCTGTTTCTCCTTCAAACTGAGATCAATCCACCGTTTATTTTAGCTTAAGAGCAAGATACAGACGGGAAATATTCAGAAAACCAAATTTCACCTACCTGGGGAGGGTGAAGCAAAGGCCAGAAGTTTGTCTCTGAGACGAACGTGTTGCTTGGCAGGCGAATCAGCAGACGCTAACAATAAAACGGGAGTGATAAAAGATGACAGATAAGATCTGGAGATATGACTCCTCCGCTCTGCAGAGATCGAGGGAAGTGATGGAGGTCACAACCTCTCTTATCTGCCTGGAAGCGTTATGAAAACCGGAATGTTTTTGTTAGTTTGTTGTTGCTGCAGAAAACACACACGCATTAACAAGCAGACACATGCATCCACTATATTTTCCCTGCCGGGGAATGCGTGTTTTTCTTTACTTTGCGTTTGCAAGGTGGGTGGTTTTAAAGCGGAGAAAGTGTGCGTTTTATTCCCTATTTCTGATTTGGGGACCAACAAGTGTGCTAGGTGAATAAATAGTGAAAAATGTCTGTGCATCAAAGTATGAGTATTTAGTGTTTGGTTAAGGCCCTCTGCGTTTTGCTCGATTGTCTTTCCATATGTCTGATGATGTGTGTTTCGGGTGTTGGTTCAAAACCAAAAAAAAAAAATAAAAAATAAAATAATAAAAAAAAAAAAACTCATTAGAAAAATATTCGACTTGAGCAGAGAAAACATTCTGTAGATTTATTCACACTGCAGGCTGTATAATGTGGTATATAAGATTTACCATCATCAAGGGGAATCAAGAAGAAGAAACTTTTCACGTTTGGAAAGAAAACCTCAGTTTTTACTCCGTCATTAAATCTCCCCTCTGTCTTCCTCCGCCTTGATCTCGTTTTTCTTCCTCTGTTCCTGTAAATTCTGCTGTTTTCTCTCCTCTCAGCATCTGTTTTATAGGCTGTACTCGCCGTTAAATTCTGAGTTCAATTCCAGCCGGGTTCGTGATCAGAACCGTTTGTTTGTCTGCAAGATTAAATTCAAATAAATAAATAAAAAATACCAAAACCAAATTTAGTGGGACTCCGTTGGAAAGTTGGAGCGCGGGCAAAGGAAGATCTCGTTAAATGTTTTCATTTTTATTTATTTATTTTGTGCTCTGGCTCTCGACTGCCTTCATTAAAATCAATAACAGGGGCGCTGGCCGGACCCGGAGGTTACATTTCCCCCGTTTCTCACCTTTCCTGTTTGCAGTTGGTGTTCCAAACCCATTCATGGTGTTTTTTACAGTTTTTATTGCCGTTCCAGCTGTAACAGATTCTACATGTTCTCTTTTGTTACGTAACAGTTCGGGTTTCAATGTGTGATTTAGGAAAATAATTTATTTATTATTTGTAATAGAACATTAAAACACCAAAAAAGTGAATTTATGTATAGGAATAATAAAATAATGTGTTACTTCTGTGGTTGATTATCAAGGTTTGTGGTTTCAAAGATAGTTTTACGTGTTAAAAACTCGAAAACCGTATGTAAGTTATGCGAGCTGGATAAAATGCGAACAAACGTTTACAAAAAAAGGATTTTCTTCAATGAGATGTTGACAAAAATCACATTAGAAAAATAGAAATATTCCTGATACTTGCGTAAAAAACAAAACAAAACAAAACTTATAGCTCTTCTTGCCCCAAACTCGCGTTTTTCTCGTCCCATTAGTTCACACTTTAACTATTGTTAAAACGGGTCACACACTTAGCAGAAATGGAGAACAAATAACCGAGCGGTCCAGCCTTTCTTCTTGGCAGTAACATCTCGTGCCACTGGAATGTTTCTCCTTCGAGAACAATACTTTCCTATTTGCACATGTTGCATGAAAGTAAAACCCGTTCGGTTCCTTTCCAGTCTTCATATCAGCAGCAGTTGGTGTGGCACAGCACCGTGTCTCGGGGCTTTTGGAGACTTCTTTTAGCCTCTTATGGTCTGCTTTCTGGGTAAGCTTGATTGAACGAGATGCAAACGCTTGTTGATTCGTTTGAGGAATCTTACAGAAACTAAAAAAGTTGAAGAAAATGCAAAATTGAAGGCACCATCAGTTGTTTTAAGTCCAGTTTAAGTGACATTATTTTCTGTTTTTAGCTACTTATGTCAGTTTCACATTATTTCAGTACTGAAACATGATTTTGTTTTTTAAAGAGGGAGTATTATGAGTTTTCCAGACATATGGTGGCATTTTATAGCACTGTTAACTTAAGTTGTTATAAAAATCATATATATCAAATATGACTTAAAGGAAGTTTTAATTGTATTTAAAATTGGGTTTCTGTCTCTTTAAGAAGCTCCTGCTCTTTCTGAAACTCCGCCTTCAGGAAGTCATTATAACATCACTCCTCTGTTAACCCTTTAATGTTTTTACCATCGTTACACTAATAAGTGCCTCCAATAATGAGCTGAGCAGATTCTCTGTTCCACCAGGGGTTAGCTAATGGCTGTTGGCTAGTCTGAAGGAGCTGCTCTGTGAGGCGGAAGATCAGAGTCTAGAAATTTAATCAGAGTTTAGTTGTAACTACTTATATTTACTCAGTTACATTTACTTGATTAACCTTACAAACATGTTTTAATCAAAAATTCACCAGACACAGACCTGTAGGTTTTGTTAGTTTCATAAGTTGTTTTATTAAAAGAAACTGATTTGGAAACATTTTATTTTGTCTGATTTTATTTATTTTTATGTTACTTATATGAATTATTGTCATTTTTTATCCTTAAAATACCAAAATTTCCACTTAACTTTACATTTTGATTCATCTGATTATGGAATTTTTAAATATTAAACGATTGATACTTTGATCAGTTACTCAGGACTTCAGTCCTGATACATTTTTATTTGGTAAAATAAAAAAGTATTTTACCAAATACTCTTTTACTCTTAGTTGAGTAATTTATTGGATGTTAGTTCAAAAACACAAAAACGATTATATCATATTGACACTTTCAATATGTTTCAGTTTGTTTTATAAATGCACAAACCAACCAGGTAGTTGTAGTTTTTCCCCATTAATTACCATTTTGGTTTATATCGTTTAATGAAGACATTTTCTCATTTTCAGTTTTTATTTTGTTAGTTTCAGTTAACTTTAATAACCTTAATTTTTCTTAGATGTCGATGCTAGTTTGCAAAATCTACTTCCTGTTCATCGCAGCCACCCGTATAAAATTACACTTTGTGAGAAGGAAACCCGCTTAATTTGTATTTTACTTCTTTTTTTTTTTTGCAACTTTATTAAAAGTTCGCTCAAAATTCGCTTTACCATTGGGATGGAAACATTGTTTATGTGTCCGAATATGTTGGAAAATTACAGGCTGATTTGTTGCATTCAGCTTTTTGCAAGCTGAACGCATCCAGAAAAAAATCCATGTTCTCTGTTTCATTACGCTGGGAATAAATATTTCTCAGTAAAAACCTCCATCTTTTCCCCAATTTGCGTGTGAGGAGACTTGTTACTTAACGCCTGAGCGTCGTTAAAGAGTAAAAACGCATTCCTCCGGCTTTTATTGCGCCGCTTCATACTTACAAAAGGCATGAACACACATACAATCGTTTCTGGTATTTACGGCCTAATTCCGTCTCTTATTTACCCATCAGTGATCATGTCCATGTGCTTGTAAAACAGAGCTGTTGATAAAACGAGCATTCATATTAGCACATCGTACTCAGACGTTCAGCTGCCAGCCTGCGGTTTGCATGAAGTTTTCAGGTTTTTCAAAAGCCGCTTCGCCTCGCCAAGACGTGTCTGCTCAGAAAACACAGGTGGGCGAAATTTTCCCAAATGCCTTCCCTGAATGCGAGTGGCGATTTTTGCCAGACTGGGAGGAATAGCGGAGGTAAGAGAACGGTCAGAGCCGTTTGATTTCAGCTGGACGCCACATTGACCGGCTGGACCGAGCAGAGCGCGCTCTTCATCATCAAAGGAAAGCAACTGACGTCTTCCTCACCGTCAGTTATGTTATTTTTGAGGAACTGTAGTTGGTGTTTGCTCTCAGAACTTATTATGAAGCGTGTCAGGAATAAAAGTTGTATGTCCTGCTTTTATAGTTTCCATCTGAAAGTCAGTTTCAGTTTTAGGAGATTTCTGGGCAACACATCTGGACAGACTTAGGTTTTTTACTGCTAAGCTTAAGTAAGGCTATAATTAGACCTGTCACAATAACAAATTCTGCTTGATGATAAATTGTCCCCCAAGTTATTGTGATACAGGGTTTCCCTCAGGAAACTTGGTAAGCCTGCCATGTTTTTGAATTAAAAATGCTTAAAGTTCATAGGAAATTTTAAAATATGACTTGATAATTATGTGTATTTGGAAGGCTGGAAGATTAATACATAAACACCAACTATAAAGTCTTAAAAAAAGCAAAAATTAAAAAAGAAACTAAAATAAACAATGCCTAGTCTGGTGTGGGTCAAGTAAAGCCTGGTGGCCCGCCAGGCTCATTCTACACTGGGGTAAATAAAAACGATAATGTTGTTTCAACACCATTTTCAAGTAACAAAATGGAAATAATGGCATAATAATGCAAGGATGTATTCTCAAAGATCAATAAACTTCAAATTCTAATAAACATTTAACACTGAAAGTGGAAGACATTTTAAATATACAAAATAAAAGAACAAAACAACAAATAAAATTTATTATAAAGTGTCTGTATACAAAACAGTTTCAAAAAAATGGACTAGTTGAGAACAAAACACCAGACTGATGACGTTTGACATCCAGTTTTTCCATAAAAGAGACAAAAACAATAAAAAAAATAATCCAAATGGAAATTATTGAGTTAATTTAATTTATCATGTGATTAATTTTTCTTTTTATTGGAACAGTCCTAGATGTACTAAGTTTTCAGGAGATTTTCAGTCCTAAATCTCTCATTTAGCAAATTGAAACCATTTTAATAATCATTACTGGCATAAAACAAGGAAATTTAGTCAGATTTTATGGCAGACAGTGGGAAAAAAATCAAATTTATTTTATAGAGTACATGTAACTATTTGGTTTAAACGTAACTGTTTGATGACGCTAAGTGAAGCATTTTGAGAACAGCCACATTTGAGAGGACTGACGGCATTTCCAAAACCTTTAGTCTGTTTTTCCTGTTCCGAATCTTTGTAAAGTTGCTCAAATTGGTTTTAAATAAGCAAATTGAGTCTTTGCTGCAAATCCTGGCTTTAAAATTGGATAATGGCATAATGTGCTTTTTCCTGCCCAGTCCTTATGAGAAACTTAACAAAAATGTTTTCTTAAATATCAGCTGTCTCACACTCCGTTTCTGCTGACTCTGGACTTTTTCATTCCCCTATTGGATAAATTACAAGACTGTCCTCTTTTTTTTTTTTTTTTTTTTTTTAACATTACAGGTAATTATTGCATGTTATGTTTGATTCTGTAAAAATATCACAAACATTTCAAATTTCAGGAGGCCAAGAGTTTAGTTTCACCTTCATTTGCTGGGATATTAAAGCAGCTCCAGATGTCCTTTCACCTTTTGAGCAAATGTTTCACAAACCAGATGGATATTCCAAGACATTTTCCAATTTATTAGCAAGCTGTGTGTTCCAGAGTAAAACTGGAGCCAACATGCGATGAGTTTAAGGTCTTAAGTGCGCTCATCGTGTGCGAAAGGCTGTCTGCTTTTTACCAAGAGAAAGAGAAGATGACACTATGGGTTCATCTGAAAAACATCCATGGTCACACCAAATTAGAAATGTTCCAGAGACTTTACACACACACACACACACACACACACACGGAAATGCGCATCAGTTTGTGCTGTATGGTCATCGTTGCATGGAAGAAAATAGATTTCAGTGGGGGAAAAAAAAAAAAGGGAAAGGAAGCAGAAAACACATGCAGATATTGTATGTAAAGGTAATATAACATCGGATATCTGTGAAATCTCTGCGGTCGGACCGTCTTTCATTAAACTGCATTTGAGGCCAAAAAGACACCAATGTGAAGACAATAACGTTAACCACCGGCGCTGAAGAACTGCACTCAAGGTTGAGTTTGGTATCTGGTAAAACTATCAGTAAATGAAACGCTTTTTAGTCCCGAAAAGATGAGAAAACAATAGCGGGCATGGCCAACATCTTATGGTTCTCTACTTACAGATGTTACTGGTTTTCATGAGGTTTTTAAACCAAATTTCCCCAAATAGTTTGACTTATTTTTCACCTTCAACACAACATCCATGACTCCATGTTGGTTAGGGAGTCACGGTACACACAGCACTTTGGAAATGTAATATTTATTTGGGTAAAATGGTTTAATCTGTTTAAAAATCAACATATAATGAAGTATATTGACTCCGGTAGATTGTATCATTACAAAGATAATATATCAGTCAATATATTAACAATTTTTGTTCATTTTAAAAGGCTTGTGAATAAAATAAGCAAAAATAAATAATGAACAGTTGCAGTTTGTGTAAAATCGCTTTGAGTCCGATGTTGGCAAATAATGAATACATATTGATTCATTATCAATATGGATTCATCATATTGATAATGGATAATGGTATTGATGATATTGGATCATCAATACCAAACAAAACTCATGGTGTTGATGATACATTTTTAGACAAACTGATGGGAGAGAGAGAGGATGCAATTGACAGAAATACAACTTTCATTTTTCCCGCATAAATTTCTTTTAACATATGAAGGTTAGCATTTGAAAAACTAGCCTAGTGTAGTTTGAAACCCTCCAGAGATCACTGATCAGTCATAATTTTCTATAATTCAATAATTTGACTTGGAAGTAAAAGCATTTTGTAGAGGTTATAAAGTTAAATGTTTGGTTCTGCTTTCACAGCACTCAATTATGCTAGCCAACTTTTTCTAACAGTCTTTTGCTGCATTAGCAGTCAACAATAAAAACTTTCTTTATCCACAATGAAACACCAACTATGTTGGCAGAAATGTAAATCTATTCATCCTGACCTGGTTTGCTCGTGTCCTAACTGGCATTCTGGACGTGGCTGTAATGCAGTAAAGTTAAAGATGTCCACTTTAAATCAGTAATAAAGATTGATCTCCTCTGGACACATTTATTTACCCTAAAGTATCCTGTTTAAGCTACTTTCACATCCAAACTGTGGCCATAAAATGTTTGCTACCTAAAAAATTACAGTCATGGCTCCCAGTTTAGAGAATGTTCTAGTGTTTGATGAGGTGTACCAGATGATCTATGAGGCACACCTGCATGATTTGGGTGTCTCTGTTCTCTCACGTCATCTGTAGATGATTAATGTGCAAATACTTTCAAAATCTCAGAATGGTCCTTTGAGGTATGGAGTGAAAAATACGACCATTACGATGCTTTATATTGTGAAAGGGGGTTTTTATTGATAGGTCAGGGTTGGGATTAGGTGAGAAGTAACTATAATCTTGATGTGGTGTCCTTACATAAAAGCATCCACACAGAGATTGTAAAGAAAGTGAGTCCAGAGTCTGTGAGTTAAAGAGGTGATAACTGTCAGCCTTTACACTGCGCTCATGTGTGCAGAGGTCAGGCTGAGGTAAGGATGACATTGTTAGCACAATGTTCGCACACACAGAGCACGTCTACCCCGTCTGAGTCAAGGGTCACGCCGAGGTAAAAGGTAAAGAAGATTCGTTTTTTAGTGGGAGCCCAGAGACCCGTAAATCCACACACAGCAGGCGGAGAAGGACTTCTCTCTCAGGCACACGCTACCAGATACAGAAAAACCAAACAAAACCGACTCCTGGGTCCAAACCGGGGGATATTACACAATTTATACATATTTATGCTTCATCATAAAGTTCTGGAGAAAGGAGCGCAGATCTCAGTGCGAGTGCAAAAATATATTTAAAAAGAAAACGTTGGATATAAAGCTCAAGTCTGGTGCTAGCAGGCCAAAAAATGGAAAAAAAAACAAACAACAAAATTTTGGAAGGTTAAAACATTTTAGAAGTTACAGAAATTTAGAGGTGAACTGCAAAAACACAAAATATACCAGGTATTTTTAGTCTGGTTATAAATATCTTAGTACACTTGAAATAAGACAAAACTAACTTACAAGTAAATTTTAAGCATTAAAATTTAAGAACTTATAATTCCTTAATATTAATGAAAAAGTACTAGGCAGATTATTTTATATAAGACATTTTTCCCATCTTGTAATGGAAATAATCTGCCAATGGAACTAGCACTTTTTCATAAATAGAAAGGAATTATTTATTTAAAACAAGCTCTTAAATCTTCCTTACGAGTTACTTATGAGTTAGTTTTGTCTTATTTTAAGTGTATTGTGATATTTGAACTAGAAGCTAGACCAAAATACTTGATAGGATTTTGTTTTGCAGTGCCATAACCAAACCGCGCCACTGGCTGGGTTTGCATTGTACAGGTGAAAAGATGGCGACCTTCGATGGTGAAAAATAAAACAAAGATTTGCCATTTTTGAGATAATTTAATTTTTACGCATAACAACGGAGAACGTTTAGGTTAATAGGAAAGTTACGACATATTTAGGGCAGCCAGTTCAACTTGTCCCTTGAACAAATAACACTGTTGGTAGAAGTCAGATTTCAACATTTTCCTTGTTTTCCGGTTGTAATCAAGATGTTTCCTAAAGTTACACATTTGGTTTAAGCTGCTTTCCTTCCTGTTTGATGGTGTTTGTGTGTCAGCTTGTTTGGCTGACTGGTAGGCCGGTAGATAATTACTGGGAAAACAAAGTCTGAACCTGCAGAGGGCAACGTTGGGGGCCGTGAGGTGGTGAGGTCTTACCGCATTTAGAAGGTTGTAAACGCAAAATACCGTGCTGCACTGAGTGTGTGTGTTGGTTCTGCTCAGTAAGAGGTTATCCAAACAAACCACTGCAATGTCGACTTGCGTTCCAACAATTCCTCTGCGCTTTATTGGCGGACTTCAGCGAGGTACTCGCAGGTCAGCCTACTCTGAGATGGTTCTGAAGTGTGTGTGTGAGAAAAAGAAAGGGGAACAGATAAAAGTGTGTTATTTAGGGAAATAACCATGTTTGCCTGCATTCATGCCATGCAATAACAAACACGAAGTCGCTCGATGAGAGCGTGGAGGAAGAGGGAAACGGGGCCAGCCGGAGAGCCGGGGCGGTGGGAGTTTGTGTGTACGACGCTGGAGTATTCCCAGAATCCATAAGACCTTTTGCTCTCCAACATCTGAGAAGGTGATAACTGCTCAGAATGTGAGAATATATTGCAGAGGGGAGGGTTGTGAACCGAGAGAAACCCAACGGATGTTTCCTGGCTGTTCTGAACGACCTTCCAACGACCGCAGAGGATACAGTCCAACACGAAAGTGGGATGAAGTGTTAATATGGACCAAAAAATGCATTTTATTGTTTCCAATGGTTTCTCTAAGCAGTTTGGAGAACTGTTTTTTTTCTCTCTGCCGCAATAGTTTTAGGAGTCAATGTAAAACAACAAATTTAGCTGGACGGTAAATTGTCTCAGAAATTATTGCGATAAATATTGTCATCCTGACACCTTTTTCAGTTAATGTAGTAATAATAATTACATTAATATAAGTACACTATACAATATTTAACTCTGGAACTGGGAAACATTTTAAATATTCAAAGTAAAAAAACAAAGTAGCAATGATTAAAATGGACTATGAAGTCTCTGTAACTGAAACTGCCTTTTTAAAACAATGTAATCATTCAGCTTCGACAGGGAAAACAGGCAAAAGTGGTCTAACTTTTAAATTGTACAAATAACCCTTTGAAGAAATGACAGAAATGTGTAATCTAACTACAGCTAGCATCTCACAAACCCTTTCAGTACAATGGTGGTTCTTTCTGCTGCCCAAAAGTCAATTAAAAATCATCCTAAAATCATCTATATTCTGGGATTAAATCACGACAGTCTTATACAAACACAGAAATTTGCCTACCTGTACTCAGCACAGAGCAAAAATCTCCAAGTTCACATTGACAAACGTCCCCAAACCCACATCTTAATAGAGCCCTGGGCAACCGCCCATTTGGCCAGTGGTTGTGAGAAAAAACGAAGAATCTTTACAGTCGGCTCTTTCCTCTGTAACGTTACTTTTTGGTGTTTTAGTGTAATACAGGATTGAAGTCAAAATATTACCAGAATAGATGTATTACGAAAATAGTTGTACGACATTGAGGCCGTAATAACACTAGAATAATCATATTACCAGAATAAAGTCGTAATAATATGAAAGTAGACATAATTACTAGTATAAAGTCGTACAAAGTAGTAATAATACGACGATAAGATCATAGTCCAAAAATAAACTCAATACCAGAATAGAGTTGTTAGTACAAAAATAAAGTTGACAACAAAGTCAAAATGATATGAGAATAGCCAATATATTATCAGAATTAAGTCACAATACAAGAATAAAGTAGTAATTTGACAATAAAGTTGTAATAATAGGATATAAAAGTCATAACCAGAAATAAGTTGTAATATTTGGAGGGAGAATAAAGTAGTAACTCATTCAAAAACAATAATATTTTAAAATGAGGATTGTATGCTTTGGTATTGGTTTTATAAATAAGGAAATACTTTTATCTTTCAACACAAAAGCATTAAATAATTACCAGTAGCAGGACTTTAAAACCGTTGTACATATGACTGAGTCTATTTGTAAGAAAGACTCGATGAACTGATCACCTCAGATAATTGATAATTCTATCAGAACAACTTTTTCCTAGTAACTTTACGTCTTAATTCTGCTAATATTCTGCGTTTATTCTCATAATTAAAAGCTTTATTTTCTCAGTCAGGCCCTGGTACTCTGTCGTCGTGTCGGTGCTGACGTACCTCATTATTTTTACGAACATGACTTGAGCGAAGGCCTGCGGTTCAACTCTGTGTGACGTTATTGGAGAGTTAAAACACAGAGGGCGAGGTCGGGTCGCCGGGCCGGTTCAGGGCGAGCCGAGGCGTGCAGACGGAGGGAAGTTTTGGGTTACAGCAGGCGGCGTGCGCCTTGGTGTTTGGCGGGTGACAAATCCGGGCAGAGGTAGCCGTTCAGTTTTAACGGGACGTGGAGAGTCTGGGTGAGAAGTTACTGGAAAACTAAAAAAAAAAAAAAGCTGAAACCAAGAAGTCTTGGTGCCAAAATGCTGAAAATATGATATTGTTTCCTGTGGATCAGTTTTGGTTGGTGGAGAAAAAGCGAAAAGCAGCCTGTTCCTGATTGTTGCATCACAGTAAAACCCGATCTGGGTCGAGATTTTCCACCAGCAGCTTTTTTTATTCAGATATAAATCAAAAACAATACAATATATATCATGATAGCTGTGTGATCAATATCAATACATAATACATCTGATAAAATTTTCTAACTAATCTAGTTTGGTGGAATCAGCTAGCTCACTCACTCTTTGGTTGCCTAGCAACTCACTCACTCTATGGTTACCTAGCAACGACCTCAGGAGTAACTGCCACAGTTTAAGACTTCGACTCATTCTGCTTAAAATAAAGAAACACCGGTGCAGAGTGAAAGGTCACGCCACCAGTTTGGCTGCATTTCTGATATTTAAAACAAAAACGAATCAATAACTATCAACATCAACTGATATGAAACGTTTTTATCGTAACATGTTTTTCAGCCATATCGTTCAGTCCTAGCAGAATAATTTTTTTAAATCTGTTTAATTGATTAATTGTGAGAACAGCCAACCATTTGTAAAGACTGTTTTCTATCTGATACAATATTTAAAGCTAAAATATGCAACATTTGTCATTTTTCATCATTTTCAAGAGGCTTTTCTTGTTTTAGTGGATCTGAAAGCCCCTCACTGGTTGATTCTTGACCCTCGGCGGGATCTTGACCTCTAACTTCGTCCTTCACTCGTTTTTTTCCTTCCTCCTCTGCTAACTCTGGCCACCTTCTCCTCATTCTTTCTCTGTTTATCCTTCGGTCAGTGTTCTCTCTCCGTGTTGTTCTCCCTCGCTGCACTTCCAGGGGGTTAAGTAGACTGCTGACATTTTTGTGGCCGTCCTCATATTATTTTGGGACCGTTGGATTTATACTGACGCGGTTCATCAGCGTTACACCGGCTACCCTTTTAGCTGCGTCTCTGTGCACGTGTGCGTTTTACGACCCTGACCTTGCAGACGGTGAATGAAGCCTGGAAGCAAACCCAGGAATTTCAGCCTGTAAGATTTCTATAATTCTGGCTTGCACACATAAACAGTAAACGCACACGAGGAGCGGCGAGTAGCAGGATGCTACCACGTACGTTTACACAAGCATTCAGACATCCATCACACACACGATTTGAACCACGCAGCGCTTGCAGGCTGAGCGACGCTTGGCAGCGGACGCCCTCCTGGAACGCCGTCCGCCTGTTCTCAGGCTTTCCCAAGTTTCTGATGACATTGTTATGATCATGCTGGAACAATTTAAGCACCGTTATGCACATGCCGGGTCACCAGGGAGCGATTGTACCAAAACTGAGCTAGCTTAGCCTCTTACACTTTGATATAAAGTTCTCCCCTACTGCTGGATCTCCTCTGTGAGCGCACACACTTCTGGGGCAATTTAGGAAAAAACAAAAATAGAAACTTTATTGTAACTTTCATTTTTGTTAATTGAGTCAGCAAGTCACATTGTAGACAACAAAATGGTTAACTCTGCCATATGTGCATTGTCCTCTTTGAAATAAACAGCAAAAACACTGAACCAGGAGAAAACTGGAGGGATTTTATCTGAAGATCCTCAAGACCAAAACCTGCAAACAAAAGGGCTGAAAATGTATTCAGTTCACATTTTATTACAACATTTAAATACCTCTGTATAGTGATTGGACTTATTAAAAATTTTAAGCAAATTAATTGCATACAATCGCATTTTAATTGTAACATTAATAGAATAAGCAACATTTTCAATTCAAAGCTCCTTTTTGCTCCTAAATCATTTAATAAATAGATATATTGTATGTAGTTTTGTTTTTGTATTAAAAAGACTTTAATAATAAAAAAAAAATATCAGCTGAATGTGCCATTTTTATGTGATTAATTGATTAATCATCAGAATAATTGGTTAATCGTTAGTGGCAGCCACCTTCACAGGAAAATCAAATATTGCTTGATAAATTCAAGGCACTTTTCATTCCCTAAAAATAGATAATTTAGAGATTGTGATGCATTGATATACTTTCACTGCAAAAACACAAAATCTTACCAAGTATTTTTGGTCAAGTTTCTAGTGTAAATATCTTAGTACACTTAAGAAAAAGACAAAAATGACTTACAAAGAAACTTTAAGCAAGATATAGAGACTTGTTTTAAGTAAATGCTTCCTTAATATTGATGAAATATTAAGACATTTCCTTAATATTTCACTTAAAACATGCCATTTTTCCCACAAGTGAAATAATCTGCCAGTGAAACTAGTCCTTTTTCATCACTATTAATAAATTACTGATTAAAACAAGCTCCTATAGTTTGCTGAAAAGTTACTTGTAAGGTAGTTTTGTCTTATTTCAGGTGTACTACAATATTTTCACTAGAAACCAGACACAAATACTTGGTAATATTTTATTTTTTTGCGTTGTTCCTAAACCTCACTCATAAATCTGCAGAATGTTAAAAAAATTTATTTGATTAATCGAATAATCACCAGAACAATCGATTAATCAGTTAAGCACTAGTTGCAGATTTAGTGAATATAGAAGTGGATGAATGTGTTAAAATTCCGACATTTAAAAAAATCTGATTTCTGTGGCTTTGACTGTGATGATTTTGGCGTTTATGGCAGAAGGCTCGAATCATTTCGTCTTTATTTTAAGCTAGTGAGAATTAATGAAGCTTTGGTTCTTCCTGCCCTCTGAACTGAGAATATAATCTGTTATTCTTCTTTCACCCGTCCGTGCTTTGCCCTCTGGAACACCTCGGCTGGTCCGCTCTCCTCCTCCATCCATCCGCCTCTCCTTCCCCAACCCGTCCAGTTTTCATACGTCTCTCGGTGCGTCTGGGCTGTCCCGCGTTGTTGTTGTTGTTGTTGTTGGCAACAGCGGCTTTCCGAGTGGCACGGACGGGAGAGTTTCCTTCCCACATGATCGAGGGAGGGAAAGAAGAGACAAAAAGCGAATTGATGAGGCAGAAAATGTCAGTGAGACGGGTAGACGCAGTAACCGAGGCGTTTCAGTTTTGTTACTTCCTCTGGCTTCCTCGTTGCCTCCACCTCTCATATAATCTGCGATGATAGATGGGCGTTAAACTTGTAAAAAGCCTTTTGTCTCCAACAGTGGAACAATGGGGCTTTAACTTTAATCTTCACTGTTACATGAAAAATATGGGATCCTGCATTTCAGACACTCGATTATATTTATTTACTGCCAGATGTTGAAAGCGTCATGTGTTTGGGATGATTATATGACTTTCTGACTGTCCTAGCTGCAGAAATACCAAAGTGGGCCATTAATATCTGTAATTACTATAATTTTAAAGCTTTTATTGGTGCATTTGCTGAGAACATCCAGTTCCTTAACTTTCCGTTACTGAGGCTGCCTTCCTCAGTTTTTACTTTCATCTTGTTTCAGTTTTTTGCTCTACAAATTGAGAAATTATTGATTTTATTTGACAGAAATCTTTATGGCGGTGGAGCAGTTGGTGGCAGTGCCGCTTTGCAGTCAGAATATCTTCCTGCATGCAGTTACTGTACCTGTGCATACGAGGGGTTTCTCCAGGTACCCCGACTAACTATAATAGTAAAAAAAAAGTCACCACTTAAGAAACATTTTGTCAAATACCATCATAAACGTCATAAACAATAAACGTTAAATATATTGGTCAATGTTTCATTTATTATGTTTTAAAAGCAGCTCTAAACAGGTGGAGTTTTAGTCTAGATTTAAAGGAACTCAGCGTTTTGGCTGTTTTACAGTTTTCTGGCAGTTTGTTCCAGATTTGTGGTGCTTAGAAGCTGAATGCTGCTTCTCCATGTTGGACCTTAGAGGTTCTGGAAGGTTGCTATGACGACAGCAGATCTTTAATGTATTGTGGTGCTAAACTGTTCAGTGATTTATAAACTAACAGCAGTATTTTAAAGTCTATTCTCTGAGCTACAGGGACTGTAGAACTGGTGTTATGTGGAAACCAGTTGCTGCGTTTACATTACAAATGTACACAAAACTTTCTCGATATTCCGTTAATGTCAATAAAAACATAATTTTGCAGTTATGGTGTTTCCATTAAATAAGAAACACAGCCAAAACCACACATACGTAAGTTTGTTTACTTTGATTAGTTATTAAAAACACAGCCGCCAGCATCTTCCTACCACTTCCTGTTGACTTCTTTGTTGTTTCTGCCAGTAGTAACATCCAGTTATTAATTATTTGACTTGTGTGATACAAAAAAAGTGTTCTTACTGCAGTTTTGCGAAATAAAACAATTTTGACATGGCCAAAAAAACTCCCATCTCATTGACTACAAAATTCGTTTTTTTGAAATTGCTTTGTTTCTATTAAGCAAAATTATTTTCAAAATGCCAAATTGTGGAATGGAAAACGCAGAGCAGCAATCAGTCCGACTAAAGATATCAATCAATCAATCAAGTCTATTTGTGTAGCACATTTCAGCAACAAGGTAGTTCAAGTGTTTTCATCATAAAAATACAAAAATACAATGTCACAGAACATAGTCAACAATTGAAGCAATACATTTAGCAATATTCGGATTGTTACACATCAGAATATTGATTCATATTTAATTTATAATGTTTCAAAAGCAACTCTAAACAGAGCGCGTGGATGAGTTTTCTAGACTACATGAGTAAAGTCTAGAAATGTTCTTCAGGTGATAGAAGGCCGACTTTGTGACTGCCTTTATGTGTCTCTGAAGATTCAGGCTTGATTTCTGGCCTGAACTCTGCTGGTTTCCAGCTGTAATAATTGGATTGTTCCTTTTTAGGTCCAAAGATAATAACTTCAGTTTTGTTTCTGTTCAGCTGGAGAAAGTTTTGTCTCATCCACACATTTATCTTTTTAAATATGAGCAACATGATTTAAGTCAAGCCAGAGATTGCTCAGTGAAGCAATAGTTTAGTAAAAGTTTAGATAAGCCAACACAGAAACTAGAAAGACCTCAACAGATTCACAAAATAATGGTGAAATAATCAGCAAGTATGGCTCTCTGCATTGAAAACCATTCAGAAAACCCTGTGGAAACTCAGATTCTCTCGACATTCAATCCGCCTTTCATAGAACCGTCAGGTTTAAAGGCTTCAGCTCACTAATATATAGCACCTGGCCGGTTGCAGCTCCGCAGCGTTTCCTCTAAAAAATAAAAAATACGAAGGCAGAGTCGGCCAGACTATAAAGCACAGAGCAGCAGATCTGTTTCTGTCTTTAGTCGACTCATTAGCGGAGGCATGCCTTTATGATCTGTTTACGACTGAAGCAGAGCGATGAGACGAGATCCAGACTGGACACAAGACGGGCGAAAGGTGGAGGGTTTGGACCTTAAAGCTGCAGAATGTAACTTTTATTAAAAATATGTATTTTTTACATATTTGTTGAAACTGTCGCCATGTCATTAGACAGATCATCTGTGAGATAAAAACTCCTCCGCCTTCACCCTGTGATAACCAGAAACAACCAATTGTTGTCTTAGCGCTGTCAATCAACCTCACAAATGTGCTGTTGGTGGAGAAACAACTTACTATTAAACAAAAAACGTTTTTCCGCCATGATTGGATGATGAATTTTCAGAAGTTATTGCAATAAACGATTATATTATTATTTTGAGACAATTTTCATGTAATATAAGGGTAATGGCTTCCCCCGTTTGCTCTCTGCTATGCTCCTGCTAGCATAGCATATTGTGAATGCTAATGCTAGTTACCATAGCTAGGTTTATGTGATTAATTAATCAGATTAATTAATCACATAATAAACTCAGTAATTTGTTGTTTTTCTCTTTTCTTTCTTTTTGCCAAAAGTCTTCAGTCCAATTTTGAGACTTGACTATTGATTTTATTTGTTGTTTCTGTTGTTTTATTTATTTATTTTGGATATTTAAAATGTCTCCCAGTTCCAGTGTTAAATGTTTGTTAAAATTTGACATTTATTGATCTTATTGAATGTGTTCTTGCATTATTATACCACTATATTACTAGAAAATGGTATTAAAACAACAATATTATTGTTTATCTCAACAACTTCTGGAACATTTCATCATCCAGCCTAAGCATAGGCACCAGTGACGACTGAAAAACGTGTTTTGTTTAATATTAAGCTGCCATTCGCACATTTGTGAGGTTGATTGACAGCGCTAAATCCCACCTTCTGGCTCTGATTGGTTGTTTTTGGTTGGGTACTTCAGCTTTAAGTGGTATTCAGTAAAGACAGACTCTAACTACACCATTAACTGGCTCTTTACAGAAAATATTGGCCATTTATCCCCAATTCTGCTTCCCCTCAATAAGTTTGATCCAGCTGCCTGTCAGGAAGGAGCAGCAGAGTAAAGCGCAGATAATTACACATACAGAATTAAACCAAATGAAAGTATGTGACCTCCTCATTCAGGCTCCTGTCTGCTTTTTATTTGTGTCTGTGCAAAACTTTTCATGTTCAACTTGGTTTCATTTCCCGTAACTCCCTCCCCGCCTCAAACCTCTGGCTCGCAGCTCATCGCCCCGCTGCAGAACACACACATGCACACACACCCATATCAGGAAAAAAAACACACACACACGCAGCGCAACGGGGTCCGCTGGCCTCCATTCAGCTTCCAGGATGTCTTCAACACCTAAAACTGGCAAGATTTCGGTCAGAAATCAGCAAAATGAAACAATAAAGCAGGAGAGGAAAAGCCAAGACTCGGATTTGGCTCGATGACCCGAGGAGAGAAAATTAAAAAGCGGCTGAGCGATAAAGACACAAGACAGAGATTTGGAGTTAAGCGATAAAAAGAAAAAAGATGGACGAGTCGGAAAGCAGGAAATGAAGACGACATTTCAAACGGGAAATAAGTCAAGTTAGTTGTCTAAAGTGCAGCAGAAGGAATAAATCAACTGCAACACAAAGAGTAAAGGAACAAAACAATAAAACACAAACAAAGTAGGAAGATACACAGATTTTTATCAATACAAAGTGTCATGAAAACGTTTTGAGTTCTAGGGCAGCAACCAACAATTAATCTGATGATTTTTTTGGATTAAAATTTGTCACATTCTGCAGATTTTTCATTTATGCAACATTAGAAATTCATTAAAAATGCAAATAAACAAATAATTAAATTACTTTTTTAAATAAAAATTATATTTATTTCCCAAAATGCAATAAAACAGCGTTCATTTATTCCATGCTAGATTATTTGTAGCAAAGGATGAATTTCCAGTTAAGAAATATTTCTAACATAAACATGAGAAAAGCTCGGCTTATCAATACAGTGTTGATTATCTTTTTAAGAAACCGAGCAAGCAAACAGTGTTTGATAGAAAATTAAAATTGCCTCTTGAGACAAAGATAGTTTTTATCCAAATGCAAAACTTAAACACATTTAGTTTATTTTTGTCTGAATTACTGCTCTAATTATGTTGTTCTGCCAGCAAATTTCCTTTCTTTTGAGTCTCCAATTAGTGATTAATCGATTTCAATCATCGATTAATCACGATTAATCGTTTGAAACCAAGTCATTTACTGACCGTTTTGTCCCCATACTTTCTCTCTGAACACGACGAATCTCACAGAAAGAAAAATAAACATGTTTGTTTCAACAATATGTTTTTTTCTTTCTGATAATAAACAAGACTGCAGATACATATGTTGTTCTTTTACCTTTAATTTTATAATTTATCTGTACGCTTTTGACTTGAAAACCCAAGTCAAATTGATTATTTGTGCACTGCAAATAATTTTATCCATTAATTTTTATTCTATTTAGATCAAAATAAACAGTCGACTATCAGGGGTGGAAACAACCCTGAACTCTGATTTCTCAGGTACAACACAAACATGGAGTTTTCTCAAATCTCGATTTTGGTCTGAGTTTAATATCACTGAAGTGTTTTTATTGATATTAAACAGAGTTTTTGTGTGAATGAAGCCAAAGTGTATAAAAATAGATTTGTTTTACCAGATATCCGGCCGCATTTGGACTTATAGAAGATATTCAACATGTTGACCTTAAAGGATCTTAGCTTCCTCCAGTCTGCTCTCTCTTTCTGTTGAGTCTCCAATCCAGTCTGTTGTCCAGATAAATAGAGAAATATTTAAATTCCTTAACCACCTCCACTTCTTCTCCCATGATGGAAATAGAGTTTGATTTAACCCTGTTTCTCTTTAAATCTACAATCGTCTCCTTTTTGTTCACATTCAAAGTGGTCCACCAGATCTCTGTACTCAGATTCTTCTCCCTCTCTGATAAATCTGATTACTCCTGAGTAATCTGAGTATTTCTGTAGATGACAGAGACTCCGTTTAGTGCTGAAAGTCAGAAGTGTTTGGAGTGAAAAGTAAAGGTGAGAGGACAGTGCCCTGTGATGCTCCTGTGCTGCTACTCATCATTCGCATTTTGGACTATAGGGAGAACCATTGCACCTATTGGGAGAAAAATCAGTGCTAGCCTTTAAATACATAATAAACTGTCAATATTAAACATGAATCATCAGATATTTCCTGTTTTTGCTTCGAAACACATTTGGCCCGAGCCGTAGAATCAGTGCTGAGGTCACAGTTGGTGTTTAATTCTGCCTTTTTCTTCTCGTTGAATCGGTCCACATCCCTTTCTTCTCCTCGGCTTTTGCCAGGTTTTCTAGCAGAGTTGACTTTGGTGAGCCTTGGCCCGTGTTTGACTGAGCGAGCCGGGCCAGATTGGACCGACCAAATCAAACACCTTTCAGTAAAGGAGGGGGAAAAAATCCTGCTGCAGGGCTCCGTCAGGTCTGGAACGGCCTGGTGGGTCGGCCGTTCCAGTTTCTCCCTCGTCTGGACCACAGGATTATTTCTGAGTGACCGTCTGGCCAACTCAACGGTGGTCCAGCTGGAGGTGAAAGATTGTTTTAATGTGCCTCAAACTGATCAAACTGAATAGGTTTTTACTCAAAATCTATTATGAAACCAAACAGAAACTAAATTATGGTTTGACGACTAAATGAGAGATAATTTTTGTTACTCATGTCCAACAACCTACTTGAACGAGGGAAAGGCTGAAGTAGAAAAATGAAAGGATGAATTGATGCTTCTTTTGCAAATTATATGCTGACTTATGCAGATCGCTATGTCTACAGAAAATATGTAGAAATTCACAGAAACTTTCTGGATTCAGCTCTCCGAAAGAGCCTTGTTATTGTCTTTGGTAAAAGGTTTAATATAAACTATTCTGCAGAAGTTTACCGTATGTATTACAAGATTTTAAAATGAAAAATGTTTTTTTTCAAAGTATTAAAAAGCTAAAGCTGAATTTAAGCCTGTTTTCACATCTAATAGTCTGGTAGAATCGGTTTGCAACATTTGTTAAACTTTCAAGTTCACTTAAACAATTTGAAAAACCTGTTCCCCTCCTCAGCTTTGGTGGCGCTGCAGCAAGAACCACCAAGAAGGAAATGACACTGAGCGCAACTTCCTTCTTCATGAAATATAAAGATAAATGGAGTAAAGTCTGATTTTAGAGATTGTAGGATTTCTCTTTTGCCTTTGGTAAAAACCACGAGCCATTTCTCCCGCTAGTGCTAGGCTAGCATGTTTGTTGTGATAGAGTTTACCCAGAATGCCCCACTTCTTTGGAGCGGTCTCCGGTTCGCTTGGCGTTCACAAATCTTTTCGAACTGCACCAGAGTTCACTTCAAGCAAACTGAAACCTAGGTTTGTCGGTGGACCAGAGTTTGATTGTTTTGCTCAAAGTTTGATTGAATCAAATGAACCGAACTTTCTAGCCAAACCAACTAGAGTTCAATTAAAGCGAACTGATCAGGCTGGTGTGAATTCACCGAACACATCCACTTAATAAAACCGAGGTATGCAGAATCTCTGACTGCCAAACCCAACGAGACGAGACTAAAGCTCAGACAGCTGCAACAAAACTGCACAATAACAGATTGGAAAAACTTTGGAAGGTACATTACTAAATTGACATTTTAATAATGTATTTATTTTAGTTTGAGTCTTTTAACTCTTTGTAGCCTGGAGGAGAGGAAATTTAAAGCAGCTCTGGTGATTGGACCTCAGATGTTGAATCTGAAAAGTCTCTGATTTAAAACCGCCACCATACATCGGCCGGGGCAACTCCTGGTTACCATGGAAACCAAACACAGACAGCTGGATAGGCATATCGCTAACGAGGACGTTACAATGACTACTTTAGCAAGACCCAGATGTCTGGACTTCACTGTTGACACACATTAAATGTTATTTTTTTATTGTTAAGCCTGAATAAAATCTTTTATTTTAGCTTAAGATCAAGTTCTGTTAGCCAGTAGGAATAAATAATCGATATTTTGATCTATTTCTATGTAGTTGAAAGCTCAGACGCTTCAGAAGACAGAAAACCTCTTTTCTCTCGTTGCCGTCTGCCCTCCAGTTGACTCGTCTTTCATTAAATCTGTTCAGAAACCAGTAAACTAGCTTGGCATTCACAAAGTATCCACATTTAAACTACAAACATCAGAACATCGAGTGCAAAAGACACATAAAACACAAAAATAAGAATATTCATGAGCAAAACACCCGCAAATGAATGGGTGCACTGAAAAATGCACATTCTTTAGAAATCTGTGCCCACTAACATGGTGTAATATCCACTTAAAAACAAGTTTATAGCTGTTTAAAATATCTTATTGTGCTTGGTTTCAATATTTCATATTTTCTCAAATGTAACAGGGAAAGTCTTTACTAAACAGTAAATGCATATTGTGTGGTTGAGCTCATTTTCATAAATGTCCTGGTATGAAATGTTTTGCAGTTTTAATGGTTTCAAGATTTCAAAAGTAAAATTTTTCAGGCATTAATGAAAAAGAGATTTTAAATAATGGACCAAAACGAAGGTATTTCAGGTGTTTTGAAAATAAAGGTGAGTTAATGCATAAACTATGAGCTGGTGTTTCCTAGATGTTTTAACTTTTAGTTTTTCTTTATGTTTTGATAAACATTTTATTTGTTTTCATGTTTTGGATTTGTTTCATTACATTAGTATTTATCTCTGTTCACAGTTCAGGTTCCTTCCATTCTCTGTTTCTATTTGGTTTTTTCACCTTAGACCCAGCTGCTCCTGTCCCAGGTGTTGATTACCTCCTCTTTTATTACCTTATTAACTTGTGGTGTTCCTCAAGCATCTCTGCTTGGCTCCCTGTTGAAATTCACCAAAAAAATCTACAGGAAAATTCATATTTTTATATTGTTTGTGTACAGATCTCGGGTAACTACTATTTGTTGTAATTTTTAGCAATTCGTAGACAATCGTATTGAAATGTGGTGTTCCTCAAGGGTCTGTGCTTGGATCCTTGATGTGATTCACCAATAAATATGGAGTTATCTTCGTGTCTTTACATTTTGGGTACCGTTTCTCCTCTGGTATCCAATAAACGTTCAGTACCTGTCATTTCTAGAGGACCAATACTTCATCCTGGTCTTAACTTATCAACGATTTGTGATAATGTGCTTTCAGGTTATTTGGCTCATGACACAAGTAGTGGAAAGAAGGTAATCTTGGTGTTTCTTGCAGAGACGGCTTTGCATACTGTCTATGAAAATAATTGACACTTGTTGCTTGAGCTAGGACTGTGCCAATTAAAATAAATGTATAAATTACATCTATTAAAGTTCAAATGTCTGATTTAAAACCAGATTTATGCAGAGAACGTTACGATACATTGGGCGGTGCAATGGCTGGTTGCCATGGAGACGTATCACAGACTGTTGGGAAGACATTATTGCCTCTTCAGTAAAGTCTGTGCTGCTTGGACTTCATTGTTTTCTTTTGAAGGATTGTGGTTCAGCCTTGAAAAGTGATTGACATTTGGTACTCATTCCTTAGAATGATTACAGAAGAAGTCAAGTGTGTTTATGTAAAGGTAAACACAAATGTAGAGGCTAATTATGCCATTACATCAAATTTTTTGATTTTTGAGACAATTCCAGGTAATTTTTCCCGCCTATGGGACACAACAGACTCCGGACTTCTTGTTTTATGATCTTTTGTTTCTTTAAAAAGCCTGGCCCTCATAAAGTACTGAATAATTTCCACATTTTGGCAGAAAACGTTTCAGTTTCGGAGCTTGTCTGTGCGATTAGAGCCTGCTTCTTGCCTCCTACTGTACCTCTGTGGTCGTGTTGCACAGAAACTCACATCTGACTTGAATGAAAACTTCTCTGTGGAAACGTTAAAGCAGCATAGGCCTCCTAGCAAAGAATGGCAAGAAACAAACAGAAAATAATAAAATGACATGTTGGTTTTTTACATTTCTTTGTGCTTTTTTTTCCTCCTTTTTTCCATCAGAATATTTATTCCAGCTCCTGTCAAGCCACAAAATGTTTGAAAACAAATCACCTCAACATTTTTTTGGACGTGTGCGCGTCCAGAACAAATGAGAACTGGACAGCCTTCATAACACCCATCCATCCAGTGTCTTTCGCTGTCCCTGGTTACAGCACAGTGTTCTCAAAAGATACCGACTCGCATGCGTCGGCCAGCGCCTGCATCTGTTTCATGTTCAGCCTCTCAGCATGTGTGCGTGTCCCTGCAGCGACCCGGCACTTGGACTCGTCGCTCTCCAGCGCTTTGTCCCCGCGTACTGAGCCGTCTTTGGATTCTTGCTGCACACAAATGCAGAAAAGACGAAGAGATTGAGCAGATTGTGTTTGCCAGTTAATTGAGCCAGAGAGTTCTTGCTCTTCTGATTGCAGATGTTTAAGTGCATTTCACTCAGTCTGTTGTTGATTTGAAACCTTTTTTTTTTTTATCACTTGTGTCCAAAACAGGATTTTTGTCAGTAGCAAAAACAACCACTATGAAAGTTTTATTAATATGTATAAAAAAAACCCCAACCACATCATCACTTCCCTCATCCCAAGAGTTTGATGTCTGGTTTTTATATCTGAGTTTGATAGATTTGTATAATTCTACTTGTACATAAATTGTAAAACACAGAATATCATTAAACGTCAATGTTTTATATGTGAAATCATGTAGAGAACTAAAACAGACGGCAGAACAATTTCCATTTGGAGAATCTGTGAGAATTTCTCAAACTAGCAATGTCTTAGGCTGCGTTCAAACAGCAGCTCTTGATGCTTAATTCCTGTTTTTCGCTTAAATTCAATATTTTTGTGTGGGTGTTCACACTGCTAATTAAATGCAACCCTAATCAGACAATTTGTGATCCCAAAGCGACTCGCATGCGCAGAAGAAGAACGTTGACGTCACACGGCAGTGCCCTAATGGCCGCCACCGTCTAACGTTCTGTTTTAAGGTCTGTTCAGCAATGGAACCCGACAGTATTGTTACAAAATCACAAGACCAAAGAAGCTAATAAAAAGAAACCACAACTAAAAGCAATTGCGTTTTTTGGAGAATAAACGGCAACTTCTGGAGAGAAGCTTGGAGGCGTAGTTGGAACTAAGAGTGGTGGGATTGTGATGTGATTCAGACTTCTTTCATAATCTAATAAATATTATTGTCAGCCAGTGTTTACGTCCAGATTTACCGTGCAGAATTATGACGCCAATGACGTAAAAGTCGGATTAAATGCGACATGGCCTTTCTGCCTGCAGACACTTTGAAAACAATCTGTATCTAATTTAGTTCCACACACCAAAGTGGCACAAATCAGATTTTGGGGGGTGAAATGATCAGAATTGGATCGTTCAGACCCTAAAAGTTGGTCCTATTTGTTTAAAAACGATTGGATTTGGGTTGCAATTGTGCGAAATTAACCTTTGACTCCGGCAAGTAGTTACTGAGGTTCAAACTACCACTGATAACAGCAACTCAGTCAAGCTGATGCAGCTCAGTCAACTCAACAAAAACAAAGCTAACTGTGATTCACATTGACGCTAGCTGTGACTCACCGATAAGCTAACAGGAACTCGGTCAAGCTAATCACAACAACAGAGAGTTGCTGAGAAAAGTGAAGTTGCTGGTGATTAAGAATAGAACGGCAATTTAGCTAAGATAACAACAATTTGGAGATAAGGCCAAATCAGAGTGGAGCTAACAGAAACTCAGTCAAGCTATCGCCAACGTACCATGTGTAGTTAATGGCAACCCAGTGGCAACAACAGCAGGTTGGATTGGTATTAATGTTGATGAAAAGTAGAAGCAACACTGACATAGTTTAGCTACCGGCAACTCGGTAGAACTAATGGTAGCTGAGTCATGCTAACACCAACAAAATCAAGCTAACAGCAACCAAAGTGAGCTAAGAGCGTCTCCGTGCATAACTAGGAATTAAGCTCAAAGCAATTTATTTAAGCAACTCAATCGAGCAATCGTTGATTAAAGTTGAGCTGATGGAAAGCTAATGGAACCAAAAGCAATTCATAGTGGAACTAACAGCAACTCATTAGCGCTAACAGCAAGTTAGTGTGGAGCAACTTGCTGTTAGCTAACAAAAGTGAAGTAAGTCAAGCTAATGTTGAGCAAATTTAGTTTAGGGAAACTAAATACCAGGGACAGTTGATCTAATAGCATCTCAGTCCAATTTACCCCAAATAGGTTAAGCTAACAGCAACACAGGGTGGCGCTAACAAGAACACAGTGGCAACAATGACAAATTGACTGAATTTACTAAAACTCAGCAGCTATAACATCAGATTGGAGTGGAAGTAAAGTTGTAGAGCAGAGTGAACGCCGACTGAAAGCCAAAGTAATGGTAACTGAGTCATGCTAACAGCAACAAAATCAAGCTAACAGCAACTAATGATGAGCTAAGGGCAACTTGGCTGTTGAGCTCATAGCAATTTGTTCAAGCAACTCCGTTGTCTAATGCAGTGTTTCCCAACCCTGGTCCTCAGGCTCACTGCCCTGCATGTTTTAGGTGTTTCCTTGCTTCAGCACAGGTGATTTCAATTAGCAGGTCTTTGCTGAACTGCAATCAGCTGAATGAGGTGCATGAAAGCAGGGAAGTTTCTAAAACATGTGGCTCGAGGACCAGGGCTGGGAAACTCTGGTCTAATGGAGCCAAAAGCAACTCACAGTGGAGCTAACAGCAAGTCAGTGTTGATCAAACTGCAATTAACATTGACTAAATTGAGTGTAGGGCAACTTACCATTGAGCTAATGGCAACTTAGTTAAATTTACCTCAACAATGTTGAGCTGACGACAACTCATAGTGGAGCCACTAGGGGTAAACTCAGGGGCAATAATGACAAATAGACTAAAAAGTTGATTTTTTTTTTTTTAGCAATAAAAGGATCCAAAACACTGTAAAAATCATTAAATTTGAGTCTGGAAATGTTTGAAGCTGCAGTACAAATAATTCTTACCAAGCAGACAGTAATCTCATACACCATGGTATAATTTTAGGTAGGGTTTAGAGTATCAATAATCCTCAATCGTCCCCATCAGTTTTTCCTCAGATGTCGTTTATTCAGGCTAATTTAACTTCTTCATTGATTTTCCAAAGCAAAGAAACAGAAAGATGAGTTGGACTTGAAGCCAGCTACAGATAGGACAAATGTGTGATCACTTTCCTGTCTTCTGTGGTCAGACAGAAGGTTCTGGAAAAGTGGATCATATAAAGTATTTGATGGCTCATTATCTTCTGCTGTCTCCAACTCTGAGACCACTGGGTTGGAAAGTTGCGCAGTGTAACTCATACCTTCAATACTGTAGTGAAAAAAATACACTAAATACCTTGTTGTTTTAACTTCTGACACATGTATCAAGAAAAAAATATTTCTCCTGAAATATTTTTGTGAAATACAATAAAATTACCAATTAATGGTTTAATAAACTGAAGCAGATGGAGAAGGAAGGTTAAGAAAGAGAGAGAGAGAAAAAAACAGACTAATAAAAGTAAAAAAGAAAATAAAAATCAAATTTTGAGTGTGGAGTTCTTGTCAACACCTTCTGAGAGGTTTGGACTCCCAGAAATACACCCACACTCACACGGGAGACAGAAAAGTGCTTAGTAAGCACTAAATTCGCCTTAACTCAAATATGATTGAAGGGTGCAGAGAGACGGAGAAGGAAAAGAAAAAACGAGGTGAAACAGTTTAGACAGACTTCATAATGAGCAAAAATGAGACAAAACAAGCAGCCGTATTATTAAGGTGCTATGAGTTTCTACTTATCCGGATCAACAGCAGGACAGAAAATGGAAACCCAACTGGAAACTCCAAATGTTTACACAGATACTCAGAAGAAAAACGTTCAGTAATCTTACAGAGTTTCCTGGGATCTGTGGGTTTTATGGTCGTGTACAGTTGCCATCTGAACGATAATGTTTGATTTTGGATACGCCGTCTGTGTGGAAGCATGTAATTTGAGAACAAGAGGAGAGCGAGGAGTGATCCCTGAGGTACACCCAACCACAAAAGTGCCATGGAACCATTTGTTTGTGATGTAATGGTGGAATAAATTAGAGTTAAATGCTGTAATTAGGTTTAAGCTGATTAAAGTTCAGCTAGCCGCTAACTGCACTCAGTACTTGGTCATTTGTCACTTTTAACAAGTGTGGTTGCATCAAATCTCCATTATCATTCAAACACACTTTTCACTTCATCCAAACCTTCAGGAAGGTCAACGTTGAGGTCATGTGTGAAACTGGAGGCCTGGGGGCCAAATTTGGGCCGCCACA
Source organism: Girardinus metallicus (assembly GCA_903067095.1). Classification (NCBI taxonomy): domain Eukaryota; kingdom Metazoa; phylum Chordata; class Actinopteri; order Cyprinodontiformes; family Poeciliidae; genus Girardinus; species Girardinus metallicus. The sequence goes on from CAEGAE010058734.1 coordinate 62,897, forward strand.
GCTTTTTATGTGGCCCTCTAGACTCCAGATGCCAAATTATATCAATTAATCCTTCCGACTTTTCACAATTCCAAGATCAAAGAAATTCCCGCAAAATCAACAGATACACACATTTTTTGGTGCCACTTCGTAACTGAGTTTACCGAATATTTTCTGCAAAAATGGTCAAAAACCATCGAATTTAAAGGAGGCAGAGGTGGCAGCCTTACCTGATGTCAAGTTATTATCCGTGATCAATATTCAGTCTCAGAACTTTGACCTTTTTCTCAGAATTCTGAGTAAAATAATTCTTTGTATAATTTTTTTTTTCAGTTGGCTTAATCCTCTTCCATATATCTAAGTTCATATACTGCAAAAATTCTTACAAGTTTTTCTAAATTAGCGCCACAAATCCTGTGATTTCAATTGCCAAACAAAATCACAAAGCCGATTACGAAATCCTGGAGGGTCTGATCGATGTGAAAATTGTTAATTGCACATGGAAATTGTGAAAGAGAGACATTTGCTAATATTTTAACAGTTTGATTGGTTTTATCTCTACATTCTGGCCCTTTAAGTACATTCATGATCTTTATGTGGCTGAAAATGAAGCTGAGTTTGACTCCTCTGGTCTAACGTATCCAAATTAGCATCGACACTGATTGACCGATACAAAAATCCTATTTGTATCGGTGGAAATTTGGAGATCCTGTGCCAGGAAACGATGGCTGCAAACCGGTTTTGTCTGTACTAGATTTTGTGGGAATGCATCTAATAGTTTGGGATAAACGAACAAACCCACATTTGATAGCATAACTAGAAACATACTCATCTTTCATTTATGAAACTCATAGGCTCCATGAGTGATGGCATTTCTTCCTTGGAGTGTCTCTGTTTTCAATAAATGTTGGACCGAAACGGCCGTCTGTGGCAGCATTTTTGCAAATAAGAAAAAGACCTTGAAAATGCTTGGATGCTATGAAATTAAATTGTTGGGTAAATAATTGCTGGGAAACTATATATAAACATTTAAACGGAAAGTTGAGATAAACCGAGGGAAAAAAGAGAAAGAGCAAAGAATGTCAAGAGTCATGGCTATTTGGGGAATGCTTGATAGTGTGAAAGAAAAATCTAAATTGTTTCAGTTACGGGAATCCTACTGACAATGTCTCTTGGATTCAACTGACTGCTGACCAGCTAATTTGCGAATCCCAACCACCAAGAAAAAGCTTGTGTGTGTGTGGGACTGAAAGTGTTTGGCAGCCATGGAAAGAACATATTTTTCTTCTCATCTTCTCTTTGGAAGTTATGATGGATTTTTCTTTGTGTGCGTAGAGCGAAAGAAAACTATTCCTTGGATGTTGTCCCATCTAAAAATAAGTGAACCGGTCAAAGATATCAAAGTGCTTTCCAAATATGATGGGTGGTGTTCTGCAGTTTCAGCATGCACGAAGGTAAACCAGGAAGCCAAATTATACCAGCACTTACTGGAACTGGGGCCACCTAAACAGCCGGTCAACCGTTCGCTCCCAGAGAAAAGGAAACATTTAAGACACAGAAAATGCTGTTATCACAGCTTTGGTCTCAGTTTACACACAAGAATTTGAGTTAAAGATCCTGTGAAATTAAACAACAAAGAAATCCTGGGAGACAATGGAATGAAGGAACACAAATAAGAATTATTTCTAACTGTAAAGCCTTTTTATTCCATGAATATCAAGGGCCAGGCTTAGACAAGTCACCAAAATAATTAATTTTCTTCACATTTTTAAAATAAGTATTCTGCGCCGGTTCGTATAGTCACGTTGCATGTTATTGCTTACATCTGGAGAGCAAAAAGTCGATTCTTTTCCTTGCAGCCGCGCTGCTGCCAGTAGAACGACTCCGTTAACAAGATGAAACCTTGAGATGTAGCTGTTATTAATTTAGCGTGGTGCGCCACGCAACGAAAAGGGGAAAAACAATGCAGAAAAAAAACGGTAAACAACTCAAAACCACGCTATGCATGCAGACCTGTTGCCGTAGAAACACCAAAAGAACATTTCCCACACAAAGAACAAAACATGCACAGAATTCTGCAGCACACCTGCATGTTAAGATCGCCAAAGTCAAGCTAGCATAGCTAAGCTAATTCCTTCTCCCTTGCTATTTTTTTAAATAAATTTTTTTAAATATCAGAATTCTGACTTTTATTAAATATTCAGAGAAAAATAGTAGTTTTTATATACTATTTTTTACAGTAGCCCTAATCCGCCTCCACATGCATAAATGCAAATATTGCAAAATTAAATTAGCACCGCAATTACTGTGATTTTGATGCTCAAAAATCACATGAGCAATTACGAAATCCTGGAGAAAATGATTTTAATGTTAAGAAGGTCTAATGGGATACAGACATATATTTTTTTTTATATTTTAACAGTTTTTAAATTGGTTTTATCACTTCATTCTGGCACAAGAGTACCAGAATTTTGTTTTTCAGTTGAACTGAAACACACCAGTTTCCACAGCACATGTACTTGTTCAGATTGTCAAAGTCAAGCTAGCATTGCTAAGCTACTTCCCCATAAAGTAAAACTTTTTCCTGACCTTGTTATCTAGTTTTTGAAGTGTTGACAATTAGTAGCAAAGCCCTGCATCAATTTTCTTTTATATATGTCGCATATTTTTAAGATTTAGCTCGTTTTGTTGAAAACTTGATAGCTAGTCGTTGTCAGCTAGCAGTGTTTCTTGTGATGTCACATTGCAACGTGTCTCTATCAGGCGAGTTCTGTTTGTTTAACTCTCCATCAGGAAGTCCCAGTAGTAATCCTATAACATGAATTTAGGTGCATCTACCGTTTTCTCATTTTTCCTGCTATCTGACCCTGAGTTTACACAGAAACTGAGCTCAGACGCCTGAGTCAGATCCGGTTCTCCGGTACAGTTCAGATCCAAGTTAGTGTTGTTTCTTTTTAAGGGGAACCTCCCTGAATGAACTTAGAGTTTACATGTGTCTCCTGTTGCCTTTGGATGTGATATTTTGACTCCACGCACATTCTTTGCTGTTCCGGTAAAGCCTAACTACTATGTATGCTATTCTCCGTCCATATGTGGGTTTCTGTTTCTGTTTCTGAAAGAAAAAAAACATAAATCTGGACGCGCTTTGGATCTCCCACATCATTATTCATAATGTGAGTCTTAAGCTGAACATTTCTTTATTTATCAGTCAGATCATCTTAGCTCCTTGTGCAATCCAAAACATGAAGTGAAAACATTTTGATCTGCATCTCAACTAAAAAAAGAGCTAACCAAACCTGCGTCTCCAATATGACTCCTGTTCATAGTTTTCTATTTATTTCATCTGGTTGTAATTTCATTTTAACCATGAGACTCCGACTTGCCATGAAACGCTCAGTTCTTCATGAACTGTTTGCAGCCGATTTCAAATAAATTTATGCTGTCACCTTGTAACTCCAGCTGTCATCCTTCCAGGTTGTGGTTTTGGAAAATTATCATATATTTATTTGACTGGAAAGCTCACGTAATAAAAAGAACTCTAATAAATAACTTTTAGAGGCCCCCCTTACCCCACTTTTTGGTGAAATGTATCCAAAAGATTGTTGTAGTTTACGGTGCAATTTTTAGAATAGCCAGTCAGCATTCTTACAGGGAACAATCTTGAGAAATGGCTGAAATTTTCACATCATGTTACCATGAACAGCTTTATGACTTGCATGTAACTTCTGTGCATCATTTTGGTAATGCAGGATTTTCAGCTTCCATGAAGGGAATTCAGTTTGTAGGCAAAAAAAAAAGTCATTCTCTCCTCACTGCCTTAGTATCTCTCTCTATACGTTTGCTAATAAAACTTCTTAACTCTTAAGAAGTTTTACGATGTTAAATAGGACCTATTATGCAAAATTCACATTTTGTACAGTTTTTTATGCTTCCATTTGGGTCTGAACTACTTCTAAAAAAACCCGAGTGCTTACAAAAAAAGACCCAGCCAGAAGTTTTTCTGGCAATAAGTTCATGTTTTTTAGTGTCTGGAAAATGAACCGTTTCAAAAACCTTTAGAATGTAACTTCACAAACTAGCAGGCGCTTCACCGTTACCTAGCAACGGCAGTAAAGCCCAGCCCATTACCTAGCAACCCAAGCAGAGTTCCAGCACATTTGGTCAGCTGGTTTTACCACTGTATGCGCTGTACAATGGCTGCTGGAAAGGACAAATGTTTTTTTTGTTGACTTACTATTCTGCCTGTTGCTCAAAATAGGCAGAACTGAGCAGAATGAAATCTCAATATCTAAGAATGATTTATTTTACAAAAAAAAAAAAAAAGGTTAAATGTTTTGTATAGGCCTATCCTAACCTGTTCCTGGAAACATATTCGGCCAACTTTAACTGATCAATATGTTTAGGGAACAAACGTTTTTTTCCCCAGAAATTGGCATTTTTGACACTCAACTTCTAAAAATTGTGCAATTCAACATTTTGAAAAGAAATGTGGATAAAAGTTTTGGTGCTAAGTTGAGTTAAGGTTTTTCTGACCGTATTGAAATTAGTTTATTTTGCAAAACTACAATGGAAACACTTTTTTCTTATCACATGATCAACAACTGGATGTTACTACTGGCAGAAACGACAAAGAAGAAACAGAAAGTAGGATGGTTTTTAATAACTTATCGAATGAACAAATTTTTCAAGTGTGATTTTAATTATGTTTCTTATTTAATGTAAACACTGTAATTACAAAATTGCGATTTTTTTTTTTTTCTTCCCGACACTAGCAGATATTGACAAAGTTTTGGGGACATTTGTAAAGAAAACAAAGCTAGTGATGCGTTCAGGCTCCGCTGGGAATGTCTGTTCTGCTCTAATTGTTAGAGTAGGTCAAAGGTCAAACGGTCAGGTTGACAACATCATTACAGACTGCTGGATGAGAAGTTCCACTGAACACACACACCGCTCTTTCTGTTCCTCACTAACGCGCGCATCGCTAACACACACACACATTGAGCTGGTAGTGATAAATTTGTGGTTTTCTATGAATAGCGAGCCGAATAACAGAGCTGACCAAAAGCATGCAGCTTCCTTGGCACCGGCCGAAACAGAAAGTGTGTGTTTTCCTTCAGCGCGGTGAGGCAGACGCCGGCCAAAAAAATCACCTCCAGCAAACGGAGACGAGCCGCCACGTGTGTGTTTCCGTGTGTGAGTCCTTTTTGTCATGTCGGGGTGGTGTGTGTGCGTGGGCGTGTGCGTGTGTGTGTGTGTGTGTCGCAGTAACAGTAGCCAGGAGCGGGTCCCTTAGAGTTCATGAACAAAGACATCATCATTATAATCATGTTGTTTGTCAGCGTTCCTCCATGGGTGTGTATGTACTTACGCTGTCATGGGATTGGCCCGTGTCGGAGTGTTTTCCTTGAACTCAGTGGTACGACTGCTGGCCAAAAGTCGCTCGTTTACCTCTGCCACAAACAAAGAGCTCCAAGTGTGTGTGTGTGTGTGTGTGTCTGCTAGAGTTCAATGAGTGGGATCAAATTAATCTGAGCGCGTACAGGTGTTTAGCAAAGACGACGCAAATAAGGCAGCGAGGAGTGGGTAAAATATGACTACTGGAAAGACCATGTGTATTAATGACAAAAGAAATGTGGAAAAAAGGAAGACAGAGTAATGGAAAATTAGCTTTGAGTAACGGTTAGACACCGACAATGACTGCAGAGCCGAAGGAGCTGCTTATTCAGAGTGCTCACTTTCATATTCAGTGAATTTCAAAGAGTTTAGGCCGGATTATTAGGGACACTATAGATAAAAAAGGAAGAGTGGAACTCAGAAATTTGAGATTATCTCAGAAATTTTCTAGGAAAAAAACTTACAAAAATATACAAGTTTCTCCTAGGAAATTTATGATATTACATTTTTTGAGACTCGGAAAAATCAGAATTCCTGAGTTTTATCAAGCTAATATTTGACTTTTTTTTTTTGTTTTGCTTTTTTCTCGCAAATTTTATTTTTTTGAAACTCAGGAATTTCCAGGTTTTTTTTTAATTTGCAAATGTCTGAGATTAGTCATAGAATTAAATTTTTTCATCTAGCAAATTTCCAACCTTTTAATCAAAGAAATATTCAAGTTTTTTCTAGAAAATTTTGCGTAATTTGGAGGAAAATTTACTTTTTTCTATCTAAGATGGGTTTCAAAAGTCAATTTTTTTTTTTTACTTCTGATTAAAGAAATGTAAATTTTTTTCTTATTACAAGATAAATAACCCAAATTATTGGAGCAAATTTTTGACTGTGACTTTACAACGTATATTTCTGTGTTAATATGTTTTCTTATTGATCTGATTTAATGTTCTAATCATAATGTTTTCATTAGCTCTAAGGGGAAAATCATCAGATTTCACAGAAATAACGACTTGAAAACATTAATCTGTAGATAATCAACACGTGTTTCACTTAGTGTGTGTATTTGAGCATTTGTCTTTTAATTATTGTTATAAAATTATGAAAATACTACCAAACAAACTAAATTGACAAGCAATAGTTTGACAAAATGGGCAGAAATAATTGATTTACGGGTTTAAAATCGGGGAACAAACTAAACTTATTGAATTTCTGTTTGCTCCAGCATTGTTTTATGTCAGTCGTCTTGTTCGTTTTGTTGCGTTAGCATCTCTGCGTAGCATCTGGTGACCTTTGGCTGGCTGACTGAATCAGCTGGAGAGTCCAAGTCATTTAGAAGAAAAACAGAAACATCTTCGCTTTCTGTCCAAAACCTCTTTCTGGGCCGGCCAACTTTCGCTCCGTGTAAACATTGTCCAGCGTTACGCTGTTCCTGCTCTTGGCTGTTATTTCCATCATAATGAATCAAAGCTGGTGTTAAAAATGTCGCTCTGCTCATTTTAAATACGTGCTAATCCCTGTCGCAGTCGGGGTTTTTGAGCTTTTTAAGCCTTATAAACAAACCGGACCTGGTCAGCCGCTGACCTCCATGCTAAAAAGGATAATAAAGAATTATGGCTACTCTTGGCTTTTCTCTCAGTGCTGTGTTTTTTAAAGGAGTTGAATTTATATAATCACAGTGATGAGCATCGAGACGTGACGAGAGAGCAGTTGTTTTGCTCCTTCCAAAACTATTATGACATAAATCTTTATCCACACTTGAGAAAAATCAGTCAGAGCTTAAAAAAATAAAAACGGCTGAAATTGTCTGAGTTTCTGCTGTTTGGTAAAAGGCGGTCAGCATTGTAAACACACATTACACAGATTAAACTGATCTGTAAAGGTGATAAAAGATTGATTTTATGCTGCTTTTCTCAACTTTTCTTCTTTATTTATGTTTTAGTTTTTTTTCTTTTCCTGTCAGTTTCTGGTACCTCCGTCTATGATTGTGCGTTAGGTCAAGCCTAAGAATGTTTTTATTATTTTATTTATAAATTCTGAATATTATGACAAGAGTAATATTTGACAACAAAGTTGAAATCATATGAGAATAAAGTCGTAATGAGAAAAAGTAGCAATGATGCAAGAATAGGCTTAAAAATGCAATAAGTCATCAGAATAAAGCCGTAATAATACAAGTATAACATAGAAATATTACGAGAATAAAATCATTCAACAAAGTAGAAATAATATGAGAATAGTTGTAATACTATGAGAATAAAGTAGAAACAATGTAAGAGTAAAGTGGTGTTAATAGGAGAAAGTTTTAATTGTTCGAGAAATTCGTAATAATTCAAGAAAGTCGAAATAATAAAGTTGTGCTAATGTAAGAATGACAGTAATATTACGACATTAAAGTGATTTAACAGTAATTTAAATAATATGGGAATAAACTTCTTATATTGCAAGAATAAGAAAGTTGTAACAATACGAGAAGAAAATTGTAACAATACGAGTATAAAGTCGTAATAATATGAGGAAAAAGTTGTAATGCTAGAATAAATTCGTAATAACACAAGAACAAAGTTGCATTTTCTATTTTTTCGACATTCTAAAAGTTTGCTCAAAGTTCGCTTGACAGTTGGATGGAAGTTGCGTTCAGTGTCTTCCTCAAAGATTTTCATACGGTTTTCTTCGATGTTCTTGGTCCAGCGCCCCCACAGGCGAGGAGAGGAACAGATTTTTTTAATATGTCTGGTTCTTTTAACTCAGTTCAGTGTGAAAGGGAACCACACCAACTGAAGGTGAAACAAATGTTGCAACTTTGGTTCCCATTTGACCCAAATCCACTGGACTATGAGGCATTAAAACTCCCTTAAACTGCCACAAATTTCCCCACTTTGGATTTCCATGGTGTGAAAACTGGTGGAACAGTTGAGCTAAATGTAATCTCAATCAGTCAACCAGTAGTCCTTTCATTGTTAAAAGTTAAATCCACTGCTGACCCTCACAGTAACATAATAAAGCTACTTCTACCACACAGATCCTCCAGAATCGGAGCTCAAAGTGTTTTTTTGCCGTGTTTTTTGGAGATAAAGCAGAATGATAGAAAGCAGCCGGCTCTGACCCTTCGGTGTCCTTCTCTCACACATGGACAAATCATTAGAGCGAGTTTTTCATTGCTTTGGCTCAGCCTGCCAATAGTTTACTTTCAACTGAAGCCAGTGGTTTAAACTTTCGAATGTACAAATGTAACGGTATGTTGCATTTGTATTTGTCAATGAAATGAATAATAAGTCAAACGGCAGTGAAGCCAGAAGGTGACATGTCATTACTGTGACATTTATTTGTGCTTTTAGGTCTTATTTCACTCTAACTCTCGTTTGGCCGCGGCCTCGCTGGGACAAATCACGGGAGACGAGGAAACATCTTCATATCTGTCTTTTATAGCCGTCCGCGGCGCTGCCAGGACTATTCAGCTCAACTTTTGCCGGGGTCCCAGAGCGTCGTCTGGATTTCCCCCAGCAGCATGGTTTCCACTGCGGGGCCAAATCAGTCCTAACCAGGAGCTTAGCTTACCATTTATCACCAGCTGCTCCCTTCACAACAACATTTCAGGGATTCTCTTCGCTCCTGTTGGCCAAATCAAACATGTTTGCCAGTTTGACTGAAGCGTTCAGGGACTGGAAGAAGACAATATGCTTCACGGTCTCGCTTCTGCCAGGGATTCGTGTCTCTGAGCTGTTTGGCCCTGACTTGATGGATTTTTGTCAGATCTCATGGTTGTTGCTCTAATTTTTAAATGTGACTTGGCTAATGTTGTTTTATGCTGTTTTATGGATGCGTGAAAGAAGCAAGTGCAGAACAAAACAAGGTACAAAAGTGAACTCGAGGTAGTTTTTGTAACTTTATATTGACAAAAAGCTTTAAAAATGTGAAAAAAGTTCAATAGTTTATTTTGATTTTGATTATTAATGCTTATAGATCACTAAAACCCCAAAATTTTAACAGAAATGTAATTTATTTACATTCACTGGTTGGTGCTCGTTTTTCATGAATTACTGCATCAGTGCGGCGTAGCATGGCAGCGATCAACCTGCGGTTCTGCTGAGGTGTTCAGAAAATCTAGGTTGCTTTCAGGTCATCTTCATTGTTGGTTCTGGAGTCTCTCATCATAGATTCTCTATGGGGTTAAAGGTCAGGGGTTTGTGTGTTTGTTGGTAGGATCTTCATTAGCCTTTGCTGTCACATGGCTACTATTCCTGGGGTTAAACCGTTTTATCTTTATTTCTTGTGATTCTCTTTAATTTGTATGCTTTTTTACAACTACATTGACATACAAAAAGAAAAAAAAAAATAGTGAAATACACCCTCTCTGGAAGTGTACATAGTTTCCACAAATCTGAACCGTAAGTGATTGGCGCCATACTGGTAGTCAAGCACAGCATGAAGCACAGCTAAACCATGGCCAACAAAAAGGAAATATGTGGAAACTCTTGACTAATGTGTGAGAGAAAGGTACATGAACAAAATGTCTGCTGTCAGGATTGACCCGTACAAGACAGAGAATGGAAATATGTCAGACGATACAGTGAACCTCGTGAACATGAAGAGTGCGTACAACCTGGAGGAGCTTCGCCTGCATCCCTGGAGGCATATAATCAATGTTTAAATTGATTTGTAAATGATGTACGAACTCTAGAGAATAACAAGGTCCTGCTGACTGGCAGAGTAAGAATATGCAGTAATGTAAACACAGGCTACATGTCCATCTTAGCTAGCAGGTAAAAGCTACGTTAGCTAAGGTAATTTTGCTAGTTCGGCAGTACTACAGTAAATATCACTGATATTTATCTTAATATTACACAGAAGTAGGTAAACTACTCAAGTAGTTCAACGTACTTATGTTATTTATAAGTTAGGAATGAGGCGCAAGCTACTTCTAAGCTTGTGGCTTGTTTATTGTTGTCATAGCAACTGCTACCAAAATGGCTGTCAGTTAGAAAGTTCCCTGAAGTGTGACGTCGCATGAGAACCACGTATTCCTGTTAGCACATGCGCAAATTAGTTGTTGATACGGATCATGCCACCAGAATAAACCGTGCAGTGACATGCATGGACTAACTCCCTCACTCTTTGGTTACCTAGCAACCCGCTCACTCTTTGGTTACCTAGCAACAACCTGCTGAGTAACGTGCGCAACAGCAGTTTACCGTTTCGCCAAAGAAGCACCTCATAACTGCTTAAAAATAATTTCAAAAAGGCAACGGCAAACAGGAAAGGTTTGTTTGTATTTAAAACCAAAAACAAATCATTATCAAACGGTTGTATAAGTTTTTCAGTCGTATCGTTCAGATTTTCGCGTTTTAATTCCTTCTGCACGGTTGTGAATCAGGCTGGCCTCGTTCGTTTCATCCAGTGTTGGAAAATCCTTCCGGTCTGCCGCCGCCTGCCTTGACCGCAGCAGGATGAATGACACTATTACGCTTTAAAACGACTGCCTGCGTCGCAGGGCCAGCCAAAAGTCGGATGTCTTTGTTTACTCAGTGTTTATACAGTCGGAGCGCCTCGCAGCCAATCCGCAGCAGACCTGTAATCTGCCGCCTGTCAGCCTGTTTCACACACGAAAACCTGCAGCAGCAAAAGACGCAACAGCAAAAGGTCGGAGAAGTCACACACACACGCAGACTAGCATGTGGTTTAACCTCACGTTCACCCCGTTTCCACCCCACAATAGTCCTGACACTGTAACATTTGTGCTGCCATGGTGACAAAACTCACCAGGATGTTTAGCTGCGGTTCAAACTACCGCAGGAGTGCATTCGTGTTTGTCGGTGCGCGTTGACGAGTTCGAAAGGAAATCAGGCGTGGTAGACGGAGCTGAGGTTTACGTGTTTGTGTTTGTGTTTGACAGAGTCACGGCTTGTTCATTTCTCCGCTGGAATACACAGAAACACAATGAAATAATAAACACGGCCAGGGGAACAAGAAACGAGCCCTCCCTGCAGGGTTTAATCATCCTGCTGCTAATTCAGCAATACTAAACACAGGAGGAAGACGGCACGGCGCGTCTTTGAAGTCCGGACGGGCCTGAAGCTCCCAACTGGCCCGATCCACATCAGGAGTCTTGTTTCCAGAATGATTTATCCAAGCTGTCCATCGGAAACATTTTTTACTCTTCATTTCAGTGGGACATCTGCCATAAAAGCTCGGCTGTTTATAAAATTTGGTTTTTGAGGACCTGTGTTTTTCCGTATCGCATTCCAGCACTTCCATTTGCAGGAGCTTGGATCAGTCAGAAAACACATCTACCATGAGGAATCGCTGGGAAAAGACACAACAAATGGATTTGGAGCACAAACATGATTTAATCAAACCAATAAGTCTTTCATTCAAACAAGAAAATGACAACTTAACAGCGGACACCACTGAGAAATGAACTCTCTACCAGTGCATCATGTTCTGGCGTCACGCAACGTGTTTTGATTGCTTTCTGGCCCAACAGAAACCATCCCAGTATGAACCAGTAACAACCAGTAATAACCCCTTCAGCTCTTTAGTTTCACCTCACAAAAACTCGGCTGTTGACGCTTCACTTCAAACTTTAACTTAGCACACTAAATCGCTGTTAGCTTGGCTAAGTTTCTAATAAAACTCAACATCAAGATTGATTGTGATTATTAGTGATCACAATTAATCATGACTAATTGTGATTAATCACAGTTAATCTTGATCACAATCAATCACGATTAGTCATGATTTATCGTCTCAGCCGTGCTCCCTTTAAGATTTACAATCACAGGATTTCTTTGCACACATTTTACTAACTGTAAATATATGCACTAGCTGAACAAAACACATGATTTAATGGTTTGAATCCATATCATCTGAGCTGCAGGTAGAACAGAAGCTCGTCTCTGTTTAAAACAAAACAAAAGAAATAAGAAGGCAAAGTGGAAATAGTTCATCTCTGCAGACATTTGGTGGCTGTCCATCCCTTATTTTCAGCCCAACTCTTAAAAAGCACTTCCAGTCTTTTTCCCCTAAATCGTTTTCTCATTTCTTCGTTTTGTTGCTCTGTCTTTTTACTTTCTTTCATCTCGTTCCGTGAATCTGCCCCGTCCTGCTGTGGCTCTCCGTGTCTCCCTCTCTCCCTGTTCCTTGCCTGTTTCCATCCTCTAACCTTGCTCTCCTCTCTCTCTCTCCATCGCTCTGATTATTCCTACAATCCCTGACCATCCCAACCTCAGATCCACCACAGACGAACATTAGCGACATTCGTGGAAATCCATCCTGGAAAAGTAGCATTTAGGAGTTCCCAGCGTTCCTGGTTAATCGTGAATAATTCTCAGACTTTCTCCTCCCTGGAGTTCCCTCAGTCAACAACATGTTTCCTGACAGGTTTTCTTTCCCAAAGCAGGTTAGAGATTTCTGTGGTTGGTTGGAGCGCCGGAGGGCGTCGGCGCTCTCTGGTGCAGCGGGTCAGTGTGTCACTTAGTCCAGACTGGAAAAATCGATGCGGTCACTCTGTGGATTATTGCACAAGCGGAGGAATGCCGAGGAGTCGTCAAAAACAAACCTGCAGCTGTGAAGCTCTTTACGTAACGCGGCTCTCTTATTTAGGTAATTAGCTGAATGAAAGGAAGGATTCAAAATGCTTTGCAGCTTCAGTTTTTATGGGAACAGATCACAGTTGGATCAGATTCATTACAACAAGATTTATTACGTTGCTTCACAACAAAATCCTACTCCCCCCCCCCCGATATATTTTACTGTAACGAGGCCTGTGGCAATAAATCAATTAATTCAAATGCGCTCAATCATTTACATTTGCATGATTTATTGTTTTTCTCTTTTTCTACCAAAAACTGGATGATAAAATCTTCAGTCTGATGTTTTGGTCTCAACCAGCCATTTGTTTTTGTTTTTTTATTTTGTTTACAGCAGCGGTAAACAAAATTGCTGCTGGGGCCCCTGAGAGCTCAAGGGCCACATTCTGTCAAAACTACAGACATTTATTTGTTGTTTTCTTCTCTGCAGTAATATACTAAATAGATACTTTAATAAAGCAAAATAGTAAATAAAAACATGGTATTGAACAGTTGCTGATTTAAATGAGAAGTAAATATATTCCAAAACTTTGTTTTTGGGTTTATTGTCCTCGTTGTTTTCTTTTTTTTAAATAGCAAATTAGCTCCATTCTTGAATTATGGACGGAGGGGCCAAACAAAACTATCCAGATGGCCACGGATGGCCCCCGGGCCACACTTTGAGCCTCCTTAGCTTACAGCAACTTTATAATTAATTTCATTTGTTTCTGTTACTTATTTATTTTTTAAAAAGGTTTTGTTGGCTTCATTTGGAAGTAGTTCGATAGGAAACAGGGGGAAGACATACGGCAAATGTCACCAGGCCTGGAATCGAACCCGCGACCATCAACACAAGGACTAAAGCCTCAATATGTGGGTCGTGTTTTGCCCCTGCGCCTCCACAGAAACCCTAGTTTTGGATTTTTAAAATGTCTTCCAGTTCCAGTGTTAAACCCTTATTATATTTTAAAGTTTATTTATATTTGATTATGTGTTCTTGCATTATTCTGCCATTATTACCATTAAATTACTGGAAAATGGTATCAAAACAACATTGTAGTTTATCGCGATAACTTCAGGGACAGTTGATCAATTTTCAGTGCCGTCACCATTACAAGCTTTTCTACATTATACTTCAATATTTTATTTATTAAACTATATGGACTTATTTTTCTTATTCCTTTGCTTTGTATGTAGCTTGAAGTGAATTTAATCCCAATAGTCCCATTAGAAATATTTCATCAGAGAAAAATATTAGTGTTAGTTTTTTTGTTGTTATTATTCATTGTAAACCCAAAACCTAAAAATGATTTTTCATATTTGTTGTATTAAAACAAAGGATTTTTTTTTTGTTTGTTTTTTTAAGCTCGATTGAACAGATTTATTCTGCTATGGTTCACTTTTTTTCAGACAACTTGCTAAACATTTAATACGTTAAACAGAAGCTGATTTCGATGCAGCAAAGTCAGTTTTTCAGTAAAAGTATTTGGATAAACATTGTTCAACTATTTTGTGAATATTTGGTTATAAAAAGACAAATACTTTGTGTAAGACTTGATATTTTCCATTGCAACAAAATTGAAAGGGTTAACAAATAAATCTGTATCATTCTTGAGTTTGGGGGCCAAAAATAAAATCAGTCCAAGTACCACAAATGGTCCCATGCGCCGCAGTTTGGACACCCCTGGATTACAATAATACATCCCAGCAATATTTTCTTCTTTCTGTCATAGCAACCTGAGGTAAAGTGACGCGTCCATAACGGCGTAGCAGAGTGGATGATGGATGCTCTGTGTGTCTGTGTCGAGCTCCCGTAGCAGCCGAGGAGTTTCTCCACGGTTACCATGGAGACGGAGCGGGGCTTTAAACATTTAATACTCCGGCGGTACGCGTGGACGGCTGCCGCGCCCCAAGGATAATAAACATGGGTCGGAGCTACTGATTCATCATCCCTTCCTCTCCTGCTGGTTCAGCCGCTGTCAGTCATCTTTAGCCTTTCGGTTCTGAAACCGGTCCAGAACCAGCATGTGGAAGACATTTTGTCTTCTCTTTGCTAACAGTTCACCTTTCCCCAAACGGCAGCCATGACTCAGGGTTCACTTAGACAGATTTTTGACTTTTTTTAGATCAGTTGTTAATAAAACAACATTTTCCTTTCAGCCTTTTCGTGACCTCTGACCGTTTGGAAAGTTCTGTCCTTTGCTCTTGACTTCAACACTTATGGCAGTAATTGCTGCTGAAACATTTGTTGCATGTTTTTGCTGCTTTGCCACCACATCGGCGGTTCTGGGCAGATTCTGTTAAACATAGAAAATATTGTCTAGAAAAAAACTTCCAAAAATTTCCAAGTTTTTTGCTGAAAATTTCTCAGTTTATTCGTAACATTTCAGATTTTTTTCAAACAAATGTTACATTTTTCAATCTCCAAAATTTAACAAATTTTCCTAGAAAATTTCAGAAATGAAATTTTGTGGCAAAAATTTATTCCTCTTTTTTTTCTATCAACAATTGTATATTAAGGCCATTTTAATAGAAAAACCCTCTAATTTTGAGATTCATTTCAGACATTTTCTAAAAAAAAATCTTCAAAAAATTTCTGAGATTAATCGCAAAATTTCGCAATTTTTTCTAGCAAATCTACAACTTTTCAATCTCAGAAATTTAAAACAACTTGTTGAAAATTTTTTTTGGCAGACATTTACTCTTTTTTTCTATCTACTATATGACAAGTCCCCAAAAATAATTAATTTCCTCCACACTTTGAATGCTTGTATATGCATAAATGCATTTTAGAGTTTTGAAACTCGTAAATTTCCAAGTTTTTTCTAAAAAAGTTCAGCTCGATTTCAAATTTTATTTTATTTTTTTCAGAAAAATAATTGACTTTTTTTTTTCATAAGTTTAGAGCTCAAAAATGTTTTTCCTAGAAAATTTCTGAGTTGTTTTCTGGAATTGTTCTCCTTTTTTTTTTTTTAATTTACAGTCTGAGGCGCTGATTCGTTTCTGGACACATTTGTGTGGTGGCCAAAGTTCAAACTCGACTCTTTTCTTGTTTGTCATTTTGACTGACTAACAGAAAAGGGAGTAAATTCAAACTCTAAAATTTTGAGTATTTGGTATTATTTTACTCACAACAAGACATTTTCCCCTGTTACTGGTAAAATGATCTGCCAGTGGAACTAGTCCTTTTTCACATATTAAGGACTTATTTACTTTAAACAAGCTCCTAGATCTTGCTGAAAAGTTACTTGTAAGTTAGTTTTGTCTTATTCCAAATGTAATAAGATATTTTTTCTAGAAACTAGACCAAAATATTTGGTAGGATTTTGTATTTTTGCAGTGCTCTAAGTTAGGGACATTCAGTAGCGCAATAAATAAGTTTTTTGGTGAGTTGCATTGGCAAAGTGTGAAAGATTGTTGTTAATTGTGTTATTTTTGAGACGTAAAACTAGTTAATACACAGCGGCTGAAAAATTTAAAAGTACATTTTCTTTATGCAGTAGAAAATAAAAAATAAGCACCTAAATGTTGCCTTCAAATCTACTGAATATCAAGTTATGAGTGATAAAGACACCGAATCCTTTTACCTTCTTAAATTTAAGCATTTTAAGCATAGCAGCAGAATAATTTCACCTTTCAAAAAGACTTATATCAAAGTTTTTCTTCCTCTTCCCAGGAAAGATCTGATGTCATGCACCAACAAATCACCACCGGTTATTCGTGACGAACTCAAAACGCTCCCGCAAACCAGATATTCACAAACACAAACGGACACCGTTGAAACCACCGCATGCTGGATTCCCAGCCAGGACTTCCTCTGGTGAGAACACACAAGGACTTTGGTCAAAGCCCATTCTGGACTTGTGTTTGTGTACGCGCCATTTGTCCCCAAAGTGCATGTTTGAGGTATAAACCGCTGCATTTCCAGAGGTCTGCGTCATTTGTATCTCAAGAGCAGCTCAGTGAATGTGAAAGTTTGACAAATGGTCTGCATTCAGGCCAACTAAAACGGACAGCTGGCACTTTTCAATGGATATCACACGAAGAGATCGTTTTTTTTAATATTACTACGATAAATTATCAGCATAGTCATAATATTATGAAAATGTATTCATAGTATTAGTAGATTAGCAGAATAAAGATGCAATTTTATCAGAAGAAAGTTGCAAAATTATGACAAAAAGTTGTTTTAATGCGCAAGAGAAGGTCCAAACGAGCACAATCTTTTCAAAGTACTGCTACTAATAATAACTCGATCCGGATGTGTTAATATGTTACTTATTTCCTTGTTTGTAAAACAGATGGTTAAGTATAGCTTCTCGAGACACTCAACATTTCTCATTTCAACGCAGTGATTGCTTCTTCGTGTGGGAGTTCTCCTAGTATCTCTACTTTACTCTGTTAATATTATGACTTATTCTGACATAACGAGTTTTTCTTGTACTATTACAACTTATTCTTGTTAATTCCAAATTTATTACACTTGTATTATTACAAGTTTATTCTCAGAATATTAAGACGTTATTCTTATAACACTATATATTTTTTTAAATAATATTATGACTTTATTTTTGTTGTGCCAAAATACTAAATTCTCATAGTCGGCCCCAAAACTGTGTTGCACATTTTAAAGCTACAGCATCAACACTAAGCTTTACTTGGCTAGCTAATCACTAATGTTAACGCATTCCAGCAATTTGTCTAATTTTGGGAAGACTTATACTTGTTAATATAAACATTTCTAAACAAAAATATGTTTGGTTTATGAATCAAAAGAGGAGAGAAGGAAATATTCAGAAGCCGTAGATTTATTTTGTCTTGGAAACACGAGCATGTGCTGACATGCTAGTTTTTTAGCATTTAGCTTGCTATCTACAACCTGCTCTGCCTCCATTATCATACTGAAAACAAAACTCTTATAGAAAAAGTGGAAGTTTATTCAGTTGTTTCATGAAAGCATTTTTCTGAGCTTGTCTTGTGGTCATTTTTGTTTTATGTGTTTGATGGAGTCAAGAACAAATATATTTCACTCTAAAAAATTCAACGTGAAATTGGCTGTTGTGCAACTGAATTATATTTTATATGCTGTAATTTTTGTTTTACTTGGTCTTTAAAATCACAAAAAATCTGCAGCATCAAATGAGCTCAAAACGTATTAGCAGACATCAAGCTAGTTTTGCTAACTGGTGTTAGCACAATAACCAACTTGTAACGTTTAAGAAAAACAAACTTGAAAAATTGAGTCTACAATACATACTGTATTTTCACAACCAAAGCAACCCAATAAGAAAGAAGTTTCTGAGCTAAATGAGGCGGCTGTTAATGTTAATTAAATGGAAACGTGGCCAATGCAAACCGAACGCCTACGTTCACTTCCTCAGCTGGTAGTTTGTTAAAACTACAATTCTAAAACAGCGCATAGGTTCAACATCATCACTCAAATCTTCTTCTTGTGTTCGCTGGATGGACTGGTTGAAAAATCTATCTTAAGAATCCAAGTGAATGGGAGAAAGCCCAGACTGTGCTGTAAGCGATAGTGTAGAAGAATAGCAACTCGTATCCAACTTTTACACATCATCATGCAGTGTCATTTGGTAAATAATGACACTTTTAATGCAAAGTTGCAATAAAAGTTGCATTGAAAGTCCATTAAAAGTGCCAACTTTGCATTGAAGTGTCATTATTTACCAAATGACACTGCATGACGACAGTTATAGACATTCATAAAGACTCCTTCGTCTTCATGACAGATGTTATATCATGTTTATGACGGTGTCATGTCAGTCTTATGGACACCCTGTCAAATAAAGTGTTACCGGTCATATTTATGAAATTGTGAAGAATGTTTTTGTCAGTGAAGCTTATCACATCCCAATCCCACCATTCTTGGTCTGAATATAAATTAAAACTGAGTTTTCTGCAGAAGTTGCTCTTTAGATTATTCTGATTTTCTAACAGACCGCAGTGGGAATCTGCACGGCACCAGAAAACGTCAA
The DNA here is from genome assembly GCA_903067095.1 of Girardinus metallicus. Classification (NCBI taxonomy): domain Eukaryota; kingdom Metazoa; phylum Chordata; class Actinopteri; order Cyprinodontiformes; family Poeciliidae; genus Girardinus; species Girardinus metallicus. The sequence goes on from CAEGAE010058734.1 coordinate 81,825, forward strand.
TGTGTATTTAATTTAACTCTGTTGGAGAAGGAGCCTATTTCTGCCTCGATCTATAGCCGTTGGCCACTTATCACAATCTTCCTGACCCAAAACGTACCACAGTCGCTTTGCTCCGATACCTTAGAAAGTGAAAACACGGCGAGCGAATATTAAAACATGTTTTTGAACGAAGCGCTTTCCAATATTAATATTCCTGCCTGACCAGAACGTTGCTCTTTCAGCCACATCACAGACACGTGTTGTTACTCCACGTTAATATTCCCTATATTACATTTCTTTAACCTTACTATTAATATCCTGTATCGTATTCACTCTGTTTTTGTCTCTCTATCTGTTCCCCTCACTAAAATGCCACCCAAGTCGACTTGTAAAGTAAGAAAGCAGCAGAAAAACCTGGAGATGTTTTTTCTCCCGTGTAAAAATTTACAGACGACTCTGGGTCGCATATATCGCAGTCTGAGTGTGTGTTCTGGGTGTGTATGTCACAGTCTGAGTGTGTGTGTTCTGGGTGTGTATATCGCAGTCTGAGTGTGTGTGTTCTGGGTGTGTATATCGCAGTCTGAGTGTGTGTTCTGGGTGTGTATATCGCAGTCTGAGTGTGTGTTCTGGGTGTGTATATCGCAGTCGGAGTGTGTGTTCTGGGTGTGTATATCACAGTCTGAGTGTGTGTTTTGGGTGTGTATATCGCAGTCTGAGTGCGTGTTCTGGGTGTGTGTAATTTTTAGGCTAATTTTGGAAATTTTCAAAATTAACTGGCTTTTAATTTATGGGATTAAAAGTCAAGAAATTGCTAGAAAAAGAAAGGAAATTGTTGGATTAATCCTTGAAATTTGCTAGAAAAAAACATGGACATTTTCTGAGTTTCAAGCTTCAGTGAACTTTGACTTTTGAAAATTTTCTGAGTTCCAAAAATCCAAATTTTTTGACATTTCAAACTCAGCATTTTCTTAGTTTTCCTAGAAGTTTTTGGGCTTTTCTTTTCTTTCTATCTACAATAGGACTGGACAATAAATCAATAACAATAAACATCTTGATACGTGATCAGTATCAATAGATAATACGTCTGATAGAATATTCATTGACCTGGCTTGCTCTCTGGTTACCTAGCAACTCACTCATTCTTTGGTTACCTAGCAACAACTTGTTGAGTAACTTGCGCAGCAGCAGTTTCAGGTTTCACTTCATAACTGCTAAAGAGATAAAATAACAACAGTCTGGAGCAAAAACTGGGTAAAAGAGGGAAGGTCAGCCACCAGTTTGGCATTATTTCACATATTTAAAACAAAATACTAATCAATAATTATCGATATTGACTGATAGGAAACGGTTATGTAGTGATTTTCAGCCATAACCTACAGAGGCCCCGATACGCCGTCGTAGATTCATCTAAACCGTCGCCGGTGTTTTGCTGGACAGACTGTACTGGACTAACTGGGACCGGAGTCGTCCCAGTCTGCTTCTGTTCAGAGCGCTGAGGTCAGGCAGGGAGCGAACGGAGATCTCAGCCTGCGATACGCGCAGAGAACCAGCACAGCAGATCTGAAACACATGGAGGAACTGAGAGCGTTTGATAACAAAGGACAAGCTGCAAGTCCTCTAAAAAGAGAAAGAGGTTAGCGGAGCAGGATGTTCTTACCAGATATTTTTAAACTCATCCATTAGAAATCTGGACTGAATCTAGTTTCTGAACTGACATATGAGGATGTATGAGACTTTGGCTCTTTACCAGTTGAGTCAGTTTAATCCGCTGACCTTATCAAAAATGTCTAATCCACTTGAACATAATTCTTTTTTTAGCAGCTTGTTCATCAAGACCAGAGAATAAATTGCGAACATTTAGTCTGTCTTTTTGTATTATTTCCCTTGAAAGGAGCCAAACATGCCTGTTGTCTTTTAAACTGATCTTGATCAACAGTTCTCCAGTCTTTTTTGTTTTACTTTTTTTTTATAAGGGCCTACATTCAGGGAAAAACTCCGTCAAAGTTTCAGAAATGATGATTTCATCATGTGCACCTGACATAATCCACCTGTGTGTCATTACAGCCATTTTAAGTTGGGAATTTATTACTCAAATTTCTTAATATCTTTAGCAAATTCTCAGAACTGGAAAAAATTACCTTAAATATTTGTAAGTCCAAATATTTTTATTGAAAAGGAAAAAGTTTGCCAACGGTGGTCCAATTTTTTTGGTTTGCTTTCCCACAACTGAACATTTATGTAATGTTGTGGCTCTGATAGAAAACTCAATTTTTATTAAGTTTTACAAAAAAGTTTTCTTCTGTTGTAATCGTGTGATAGTAGTACTTCAATTTGTCTACTTTGTTAAATTTTATACTATATACCGGTATGTCTAAGTACATCGGTCGGCACACTTTAGCATTTTGCAAACTTTGCTAACATTTAGCGAACTTAGCTTCCCCTAAATCAGGGGTGTCAAACTCAATCTCATTAAGAATCAAAGTTAAGAAGGTCTGTAAAGGGTCAGTTGTGGCCGAATGTGTTAATAAAATTACCTGTTAATAAACTTAAAATATTATTAAACATGTATCTCTGAGTTCGATGGGAACTTCCTGAAATTAAATAATATTAAACACCTTTTCACCTTAATGTAATTTGGCACAATAGAGATAAAACTACTAATTCGACTAATGAAATAATATTTAAAAACACCACCGTAGTCGTGAAGATTTTATTTCTAGAGTCCAGAGGGCCACATCAAAACCTCTAGCGGGCCGGATTTGGCCCGAGGGCCTTGAGTTCCACATGTGTGACCCAAATTATTCTTTCTGGAAAAATGAAAAGTGCTAATTTACTTGGGAGTTTTGGAAACTTTCAGTTGAATAAAGTTCAACATCTCTGTTGAATTTTTAATTAGTGACGCCAAGAATTCCTCAAGTAGTTAGATGTTTATGTTTATGCTTTTATTTTGAAATGGGTGCAGCACTTCCGTTTCCTCTCCTCACATTCTCTATTGTTGTCCAATAAACTTTATTGAGCAAATAGACACATGCAGCACAAGTTCTGTCATGTTGGATGGACATGGTTGAATTTAGCAACTTGTTGTTAGCATCTGCTTTAGCGTTAGCAGAACTAAAGTTTATGATTAGCGCTTTGTAATTAGCACGGCTAGCTCTTCAGTTAGCTTCTCTCACCGCTGTGTGTCCTAATTGCATTTTTACAGGCAGTAGAAAAGTTTATTATTGGTGAGTTTCAGGAACTTTAATACCAATAATTTTGAATTAACTTGTTACTTTAGAAAATTTGCATAAAAATACCATAAATTTTGAAATGTGAGATTGCCAAATTTGCATAGCTTTTATATATTTATGTACTTCTGATTTGAGATAAAGTTGTTCCTGTTGAAGAGAGATATGGCAATTAGCTAAAAAAATTTTGGTAAATGGAAAAATCAGCCCATAAAACATAAAATCTAATTAATTCAAATAATTATACAAGAGTAGCTATATATTTGTGGAGCTTCAAAAGAAAAAAATCAATAGAAATTTGAATCTTCCAATATGTTAGGATGTGTTGGATGACATAAGCTGAGACCAGAGGTTTAATTTATTTGACGATCTTAAAGGTTTTCTGGTTGGATTCCATGAAAATAAGCTGCAGTGTGTTTTTCTGTTGTTAGGTCATGTTTTTCCGCGGCTCCGTTATGCCTCGCAGGCCCTCCTACTGAATACTTGTAATTTTGTGGCAGGCTCTGGCACGAAAAGCATTGAAGTGGAAGTTTAAACAGAGAAAGACACAGTATTAGATATCTGCAGCAGAAGGCATCTGCCCAAAAACATCAGCATTGGCCTTCAGGATCCCACAAGAGATGTGTCCAGACAGGCAGGGAACCGAGCTGCGTCCCTTTCCAGGTATTAGCCAAGCCAGAGGTCAAAGGGAATCCTCAGCCAGATGCTGCGGTTTTGAACTAAGCTACATCCTGGAATTAAATCCGGTGATTCTTGCTGTGACGAAGCTCAGATTTACATTGAGGGTAGAAAAAGTATTTCTTCTGTAAACCACCTGCGTTCAGCCACAAGTTTGACCAACATTTTGTAAATTTTCTTTTTTACTTCTTCATCCCCCACAGGCGAAGTTTCACTGTGATACGTTTGGTGGCTGGTGGTAATTTCCTCTGCCTTCTCACCCTGACCTGGACACAGACATCTTTTGTGCACGTTGACTTCGTTGGAAACCAAGAAGGACAAAAATATCTGGAAAGGAAGCAGAAAAGAAGTGGTTTTTGGATCGGCCTATGTCCTGGAACACTATATTGCTATATTAGCTGTTAAGGGAACCCAGAGAGCCTCGTATCTCCAGGTCAGGAAACATAAACTTCAACGCGTTGACTAGTGGTTGGACGCTGCTCCCTAACTGCCACTTTGATTTGTTCATGAGACAAGATTTTGATAATAATTACTGCTGGAGATAAGGCGTCAAGATTTCAGAGCTGATTGCCGATTGTGATTTCCTCCCTAGTGCTTTGCTTGGCCGCTTGCTTGTTGACAAAAAGAGAAACCTTGGAGGACTGGTGAACCAGTATGCCTGACTTGTGCCTTTCTTCCAGGAATTAATAAGACTCCCACTGACCTGTTGACAAGTTCAGATCTCGACTCGGTTTATTTTGGAGTTTAGCAAACCGCTCCCATTAAGGCATCTGTTCAAACCCCAAACTGCACTGGAAGACAAAGACCGGGGATGTTCTAATCTAAATTAATGGATTGGACCATTTCAAATGATTGGTGTTGACGGAACTCGGCTCTCAGTCAAAAGTCACATGGACACATGGTTTTTAAATCCAAGCTTACACTCGTCGGCCATTTTAACAGGTAAATCCTGGTTCGCATGGGAAGATTTTCCTCTTCCAAAAATCTTGAGGAGGCAAAGATTATCATGATGGCTCTAAAGATTATCTTAGGAGATATTCCTGCCATGTGTTAAGGATGATCTGGACCGCTACGATCTAAAAATTGTGAATATTCAACATTTGTTTTGGGCATGTCGGCCATATAAACGAGACAGCCTGTTGAATCTGACGGATAGCTAGTCAGAAAATGAGGTGGCGCAGTTGGTAGAGCTGTTGCCTTGCAGCAAGAAGGTCCTGGGTTCGATTCCCGTTCTTTCTGCACAGAGTTTGCATGTTCTCCCTGTGCATGCGTGGGTTCTCTCCGGGTACTCCGGCTTCCTCCCACAGTCCAAAAACATGACTGTTAGGTTAATTGGTCTCTCTAAATTGTCCCTAGGTGTGAGTGCATGGTTGTTTGTCTCTGTCACCCTGCGATAGACTGGCGACCTGTCCAGGGTGACCCCGCCTCTCGACCGGAACGTTAGCTGGAGATAGGCACCAGCAACCCTCCCGACCCCACTAGGGACAAGGGTGTTAGAAAATGGATGGATGGATGGATGGAAACTTGGAAGACAGCTGTCATGGTGGACCAGAAAGTTTTTTTCCTGTTAAAAATAGGCTACAAATTGCCACCATTGCTTCAAAGCCGATGAGTATTTTACACACGTATTTTAAGGGCTATAGATTCAACTGTTTCTATGAACTGTGCGATGCTGTGAGAGCTCTGGTGGAACAGCTGCACATTTTGTATTGAATTGCAGAAAATCCTGACCCAGAATGGACAGAATGGCTCAGTGACAGTAATGGACTGTGGTCACATGGTGACACACACATATATAAAGTTGTATGTCTTCAGCTTAGAGGTTGTGGTACTCCATAATCTGAGTTTGTGGGATCATGTAAATTTTGAATAAACATGGCTCGAGGACACAGGCTTGAGGTACCCCACATCTGATCTTTCTTGTTTATGTCAGAGATTAGAGGTTGCTTGTGACAGAACACGTCAAACCGGGTTATAGAAGTATAAAACCAGATTAAGTGACGCTTTGTTAGCTATGAACTGGAAACTGAGAGAAAAATTGAACATAAACATTACGTTGTTCGTAGAGTCAATCTTTAAGCTGCAGTATTCAGATAAATTGGTCAAAATTAGGTGTAAATAGCACAAAAGCAGGCATTAAATAACCTAGTTATCTTTCAGATCTTTACATTAATAAGATTACTGGTTAGAATAACGGGATATGTGATTCTTATAGTATCTATAAACATCGTTTCAGTAACCGTACGTTTTATCAGGGTCAACGATGTTCAGCGAAGATCATCTAAAATCGAACCAAAGAAAACTACAAAGATGGATTTGTGGTCTGGTCCGCTCCCCGACAAGCAGAGAGTCCGCCGTTACAGATGTGTGTTTGATTCCAGGTATTAGCCCTGCAGTACACCGGAGGGAGCAGTGCGGGTTTGGATCGGGTAAAATCAGAACACGATCCATCAACACCAGCCGCAAAGAAGCCCAGAGAGCTGCATGGTTGAAACAGAAGGTAATTTGAGGTGACCACCGTTTCCACCATGAGGAAGCTGAACGGCCGCCAACATCTGTCATTTACTGAATTCATAAAATTCTGTATTAACAAAACATAATCCCCCCGAAAATCCCCAAAGCACAAAGCAGAACTCAAACATTTGAGAGTAGATCTACTAATAAAGCTGTTTACTACTGTAAAGCTGTGCAGTGAACGCACAAAAGAACACTGTGTATTTAGAAATCTCCCAGATTTATTAATGTACAGTTGTTTAAATTGTTCTTAGATGTTTTTATATTCAGTGGGGTGTATTTTGCTTCAGAATTGCTGTAACAAATGAATTTCTCCACTTAGTTTTCTTTCATGAGGCAACTTTTAAAACTACAAGAAAACTGTGAAGGGACTCAAGGACACTGATTAAATGTAGAAGGTTATGGAGCTAAATTGGGGTCATAAATTTTGTTCAAAAAGGTTTTGACACTAAAATTAATAATTGCAAACAAAAAATTTATTTGAAACTGCAAAACAATTTTATTACTGGAAATGAAAGATTTAAAACTGAAAAAAGTTCAAAACTACTTTTTAGATTTGATGTTTTATTTGTTTCAAATTTGATTTTTTTTCCCTTTTTAATTTCAAAATTTTTTGTCCTCAATTTAGAAAATATTCAGTTGTCAACCTCAGCAGAAAAGTTATAAACGAAGGAAGCTCATGTGTGTAAAAGGAGAGGCAAATCTGGGTATCATCAGCATATGGCAGTTATAAGATAACTCATTACTCCAAATACAGCGTATAAGGAAAAACAAACACTGTTTATGTAAATTTGATGGGTTTTCTTAAAACAAAATTCAAAAGATTTTAATGGATCTTAATCAGGACTGCTTAAGTTTTAAAATCTTTTTTTTATTATTGTATATTCAACCAGGGATGCACCAATAAAATCAGACAATTTTTTGGCTAAATAAACCTACAGAATAGTTTACAACAATTATCAAAAGGGCAGTCCACCAGAAACTGTGATTTATTTTAAAGTTTTGTTTTTGCTGCTCCGACTCGTTGACTTGGCTTGGTGTGAATGTGAAATCTGCTGCTGCTCGTTGTTCCTGTGTTTTATGATTTATGACCTGTATTGTCATCGTGGTGTCATTAAATCCAACAACGCTGATGTCTACACACATCTGTTAATGAAATGACTGCATGTGTCAGCGGAGGGACGTGGGCCCTCCTTTGTTATCATAGAGAGTAATATTTGTTCTATAGGATGACCTCAGTTTGTTTTGGACGTTGTTGTGTCGGTAAACCCGGTGATTGTTGCTAACCATGTCTGCTTTGTCTGCCGGTTTGTCAATATGAACCAGACAGAGGTATGAAGAGGAGAGCACATGTGTTTGTTAAATTCTGCACATGAATCTGTTATTGTTCTGTATCAGGATGCACAACAATACCTTGCACCCAACAGTGAAAGGTAAAAATTTCCATTCGTGGTGGTATGCTAAGTTTTGCTAATTGCTTGCAGGCAGATTCTTTGGAGCTCATTCTGCAGTCTAAAAAACTTTAGTTACAATTTTAAAAGTACGTCTATATTGTCTTTTTTTTTTTTTTTTTTTACATCAAATCATGTTTAATCAAACTCTAGTTCGTTTGCGTTGAACGTTCGGTTCTTTGGGGAGGTGTGAATCTAAGGTTGTTTTCACACCTGAAGCTCTGGTAGATTTGGTTATATTTGGGAACAAAATTGCAATATTTGTTACATTTTCAGCTGCTGTGATTCTCTTTCACACTGCACTATGTGAAATGATCCAAACCTTTTGAAAAACCTGTTCCCCTCCTCAACTGTGGGGGTGCTGCACCAAGAACCACTGAAGGAAACAACATGAAAACCTCTGAAGAGACACTTGTCGTTTTCCCACTACAATTGCGAAGTCTGGTCCGCGTACAAATCGCGGTTTCAGTTCGGTTAAAGTGAACTCTGGTGCTGTTTGAATTTACACGTGAACGCCCAGTGACCGTTCCAGAGGCAGGAAGTGGACTATAGCGCAGGGCATTCTGGGTAATACAACCAAGATAAATGCGCTAGGCTAGCACTAGTTTGAGAAATCACTTTTGGTTTTTTACAAACTACAAAACAGTAACTCTACAACCGCTAAAATCTGATGCCACTCCATTTTTGTTTGTATTCAAGTTGCGTTCATGTCTTCTCCAGAGGTTTTTGTATCGCCTCCTCCAGTAGTTCTTGGTGCAGCGCAAGCAGGGAAACCCAAATTTTCAGCCCATATCCGACTTTTTTTATTACAGTCTGAACTGTACAATTACAATATTTTCAGCCCCCCTAAATAAAATAAAATGTATCCCTCTTCCATATAAATCAGATATGTATCTGATAATTTTCTGATTGATAACGTCAGACTTTTATGTCATTGACATGAGACATGTATCATAATTCTCCCATACAAGTCTGATCATTTACGTCTGATTTTAATGAAATGTGTGAATAATATTCACACTATTCTTGTTTTTGGTTTTTTTTGTTAAATTTTTGCAACATTTCTAAAGTTTGTTTGAAATTCATCTGTTAACTGGATGGAAACAAAGCTAATCAAAGTCGCTGACTCGATGCGATCTGATTAGTTTCCTTAAATAGAAAACTTTTGAAACGAATTTAAATAATAAGCAAAACTTAATGCACTGATTGGATTAATTGGAATGGATGTGTGATTGGACAGAAATTACTTTTTTTGTAAAGTGACTCGAGTCGACATGTGAATTGGCGCTTTATGAATAAACTAAATTAAAAAATTGTTATTGGTTTTGCTGTAACATCTTTAAACTAAGTCTCAAATCTCTTGTTTGAACAAACCTCAGCAGCTTTAGCGTCTTTTGTTCCAGGTCCAAACCGGAATTGAAGAATAAAGTAAAAATGAAGTTAAAGAGCTTTTAGCACCTCATAACTTCTGATTTTCAAATCTGGCGTTGGTGTCCGTGTGTGTTGTGTCTGTATGGGATGTGGGTCGTCTTTGCTAAATATCGTAGCAGAGTGTGAGTGTGATAAAACATCTCTTAGCAGAGCTATGAGATTTTTAACACATACTCAACATCCCTAATCCATCTGTTACACACAGATATCGACACACACAGACCCAGGTTTGACTTTCTCATATGTCTTTTACCCAAACGGTGGCACAAATGTATTCACACACATGGCCAGAGTCAGACGCACACACAGCTGGCCCTTTGTCACTTAAGCACAAATTGTATTATGTAGAATCCACTTCCAAAAATTAAATACTCACATGTGCACAAGCAGACCACAGAATGATAATTTGAAAAATACAAAACCAGAAAAATCTTCTCTGCAAGGGATTGATTTTTTTTTCATCTTTAATCCTCTTTGTTTCATTTTTCTTTTTGTTGCTTTTTTCTCAGCAGTGGTAATTAAAAACACCTGAATCGACTTCTCTTCTCTCCTCTGCGTCTCCTAAATCACGTTGTCACAACAGGGCATAGGTCCGTACGCGCTCTGAAACAATGCTGAAGCTCTCTGAGCAGCAGCAGTTTTTCATTTGGAGAAGATGATGAGAAAAGTGTTTAATTTTGGGTTCTGTCCTTGGTTTCGGGCCTGCTTTCTGTAGCAGGCTTTGGGGCTTAGTGAGGTAACTTCAGGTTTAACTCTGGGTTTATATTAGCCTTTTATCAGATCTTACTTGGGATGTGAAATGTACAAAGTAAGTGTGTTTGTATATTTAACTACAGAACTACAAATAGAACAAATGTATTATGTTCTATTGTGTTTATTTTTCTTAAATCTGACAGTTTTGTTTTATTTATGTGACTTCCTGGAGTATTTTTGACTTATGGGTTGTTATTTGTTCGTTTTCATCTAGGAAATACACTGATTAGATGAAAACAATCTGCTGTCATTCGCTGGTGTTGTGGTTCATTTACATACTCTAAGTTATGAGCAAAATTTGCATATGAAAGATATAATATTTTTGGCCTTCTTGGTGTCCCATACAAAACAAACAAATGCTCAACACCATCAATTATTGTTCGTTTACATAGATACAACATACTTTGCCCTGGCTACTGCTCAATAAGGCATAACGGTTACTCAGCTAACTGCTTCGCAACGTCAGACCTAACAGTTGCTTAGAGCCAAGCTAACCACCACAAAAAGTAGCTAACAGGCTAACCTCTTGTGTGAGAAAACCTTCCTATTCAAAATAAAACTAATTTGTTACAGAGAAACAAGCTAAAATCAGTTGAAAATGAAGCTAAGCGTTTGAGAGTCAAACTAACATCTATTTAAAGTTTCAGCTAGCAGCTACTCAAAGCTGCAGAATGTAAATAATCATATATATTCTCCCATGGCTTAATGAATGCAATCTGCTGACTTCTTTCCCAATATAAATTCATACTATGTTGATATTTGCTGACTCAAATTTCGTAAATGGTTATATAACTGCATATTGTGTTGTTTAGCATCTGCAAACCTTTGGCTGTCCTTCTGAGTCGCGCTGGGGAATCCAAGTCACCGGAGGCAGCGATGGAAAGTGTGTTATATCACAACTGCAGCAGAAACAACCTTGTTTACTTCTGCGTCTCCTTGAAAAGTTGACGTTTCAGCTCTGTGACGAAGGGTTTTCTCAGGACGCACCAAAAAGATGCCAAGCACCGCTTTTGGCACACGTTGCCGCTCTGGATGCTTTGACCCCCAGAGAGCTCCAGTCAGGCAGTGACAAACGAGGTTTTGATTGAATTCATCAACAATGTGGGATCTGGATGAAAGATGGTGAGATGGAAGTATGAGAACAGCGGAGGGGAAAGTGAAAAGTGAACGGGGGGAGCTCATTCTTTGAGGTAACTGGAAACCGAAAGTCAGTAAGCAGAGTAGGAACGTTAAATTCGCCGCTAAAGGGGGAAAAAATTAGAAAAACAAATTTTCCAACTTATCTAGTTCATGCTAATTTATGATCCCAACATGACTCACTGATGTCTTATCCCTTAATCATTCACATCTGTGGATTCAACAGTCGTGTGATCATGTCTCTGACCTCTTTGTGACCGTTCCCGTGTGTTGGTGATGCCTTTTGTTTCCAACTGTTCCTGCTTTCATTTCACCATATTGCGATTGTTCTCCAGCCAAAGTCAGGATTGATTCAGTTCAGGAAAGTTTTACTCTATCATATGGATATGAGTCCAGTGTTTTCGTCAGTGATTTAGTGCCGAGTTTCATTTAGATTGGTGTCATCAGCCACTTAAATAAGAAGCAGTTTTTACAGTGCAGAAAATTTGGGTCAAACCAAACTCAAGTTATTATTATTGGACCCAAAGACGGCCCGAAATCTGGATGTAGTGATGAACTCTGGCCTTCAGAGACACATGAAGACAATTACAAAGTCAGCCTTCTGTCACCTGAAGAACATTTCCAGGATTAAAGGACTGATGTTCCAGCAAGATCTAGTGAAACTCGTTCATGCATTCATCTTTAGTTACTAGATTACTAAACAGACTAGTAGTCTGCCTAGTCACAATACTGTGAAATGTGTTTGACTTGACTGGAATCAATGCCATGGGCTACTTTTTCTCCATCTAGAGAAGGAAGCTTATTTTAGCTGATTTTAACTATCATCTTGCTCTTCCAGTTTTGATCCAAACCATATAGGTCAAGGTTGGAACGTAGACAAACTGATAATCCAAGAGCTTTTATTTTTGACCCAACAAGTTTCAGTTCCTCCAATTTTTCACAACTCTGCTCCCGCGAGGATTCACGCAAAATTAACAGATCCACGGGTTTGTTTGAGCTAATCCGTAGTTATGAGTTTAATGCAATTTTTTTTTTGCAAAAATAGTGAAAAACATTGGGCTTAAGTGACTGATTGAATTACGTCATTTCACCAACTGCCTGGTGTTTGTGTGGACCAACTTTTCGCTACCGAGGTTTGCAAAAACAGACAATGTAATGATTCAGCCCATAAAGACCAAAATTTCAAACCACACTCACCTCCGGTGGCATGTTGCCACTAACAGTTGTGGGTTTTTTTACTTATAAACACATGTTGTACCCTTGTCATAGGGGCCTTACACTGCCCCCTACAGTCTAGAAGGATATAGGCTGCAGCAGGGACGAGCCACACTGTGAAAATGCTTCAAAAGTTGTTGATCTGATTACGTTCGTCTATTTACATGCGCCAAGCATAAGCCAAGTTCAACTCCCACCTGCAGGGTCAGGGGTTAGGGTTAACCACAAAATCTGTGAAAAGGAAACGAGGTCTTAAAGTTACACAAGACACCCTCCTCTTAATGACGAAGAAGATCACCTTATTGGAAACAAGCTTGACTTTGTGTGGAGAATGTGGGGAGCTCTTGCTTTGGTTGCACAAGGACCAAATAGCCCCTAAAAGCATTCCTGGCAACCCCAACAAAACGCCTCGGGGGACACGGACGTAAGCCTTCTCCAGACCAACAAACACATGTGGACTAAACAACCACACTCTTGTGACCCCATCATGAAAGCCTTTTTGCACCTAATCAGTTTGAAATTTAACAATTCCAACAATTGAGGTGTGATCCTTCAATAGATATAAGAAACTTTCAAGTCTATTGTCAAATAGAACCCTGAGAGTTCATTTGGTTGGCTCCACTTCTTCTCTTCTTACAATTACAAACGGAGTACCAGAGGGTTCAGTTCTCGGTCCACTTTTATTTTCTTTTTACATAAATAACCTGTGATGATTTGTCAAATAGTTCTTATCATTTTTACCCAGATGACTTAGTAATGTACTCCTGTTCTTCTTCTTCTCTTTACAGTTTGCTTTCAATGTAAGTCAAAGTTGTTTGCATACTTTGAGGTTGGCTCTGAATAAGACAAAACCAATGGATTTCTTGCACTCTTGAAGACTATCAGAGATATTGTTTCTATCAGAGATATTGCTTACCACTTCTCTAGGTGCACAAATTGAGTTTGTCACTAATTATCAATACCTTGGTTTTATTTTGGATAAAGAGCTTTCTTTTTACAAAGCACATAGTAAATTTGTTATGAACACTGAGAATGAAGATTGGGTTTTATCAATGGACCATTGGTATCACTGCTGGACTGTGGAGATGTTATATATGAATGCTTCATCCAAACATCTTCAATCCTTGAATACTGTCTGTCATTATGCTTTAAGGTTTGTAACAGCCACATCTGTCTGCCACAAGTGTTGCCCCAACCCTCCATGCACCATTAAGGAAACATGTCAACCACAACCACATGCTGCCTCCCCTACTACTAGATCCAACTCATTTCCAGGTGGTGATCCATTGGTAGCTCTGGCCGTCTCTTCAACAAAACGCCGCAGGCTTTATTCAGGTCATTGACCCGTTGGTCCAAGGTGGGCTGGTACACTAATGAGCCACCTTGTGCCTGAACATTATGTCCGTTGTGGAAAAAGTCAATGCTGCTGGAACAAGATAGTTGTTTAAGCTCCTATGTGGGTAAGTACTCTACTTTTTTATTTAAAGAAAAATATTTTAGTTTGTATTTTCCCTCAAAGCAGATGCTTTGTACTTTGCCATCGTGTCTCACTTCCTGCCTCACTCATGACATTCCCATCAAATTGCTGAATAGATCCAAACGAGCTAGAGGAATGATCTAGAGTCAACGCACAGCTTCAGTTAATACAGCTAGAAACTAGCAATCAGGTCTGAAATCTGGGTTATGAACTCTTTAATTTAGTTCTGTACTTCTTCTGGTCAAGATTTCCCAACGCCATGTGTTTCAGACTCTGTGTTATTCCTAAATGGAATCCATATTTTCTGGATTAGCTTCTCTTGTTTACTCTAAAGCTGTTAGCTAGCAAGACAAATCTCGGTTGTTTATTTCTCTCCAAACCAGTCCTGAACGTGTACAAACGTGTCCCATCACTGATCTATTTTATTTCCAGTATGACCAGAGGTTTGAAGTTTTTCTCCCAACATGCTCTTCTAGCTGTTCAGCTACACGCGTCACGCAAATAAAGAGGCTTTGTGTTCGCTGTTAGAAAATAAAAGTTTCCTGCAGCTAAAATGGAAACCTTTAAAGTGGGATTATACATGTTGGCTGGAAGTCCTGCTTTCATCTACACATGAAAGCAAAGAAATGAGGATCTGGCACTTCTGGGAGGTAGCTAAAACCATGTTTTACTGATCTTTTGAACATTTCCAAATCCTAGTACAATTTGTCTCGCAGTAGACCATTTGATGAGTCAATCATAGCATAACCACAAATGGATTTCCATCTCTTTTAAGGGTGTAATTTCTTCCCCATTCCTTAGAAAGCATCGACGAAGATGTCAAGCACGTCCATCCCTGTTAGAACCACTGACCACAAGAGGTCTCTTTCTGGGCTTATTTTTGTTTTTTTCCTCTTCTTATTATTAGATGAGAATTAAAAATTCAGTTTGAAGAATTACTTTTTCTAATCTGTCATTTCTTAGTGAGATTTTGAGACATTAGAAGATTGGTTTGCTGGAGTTTGGCCTGTTAACAGACAGATGGCTATTTCAAAAATAAAGTTTCAGAGGACACAAAGCTTTCATCATCATCTTTCTGTCTTCAATAGACCCACATGCTTTCTAATGCAGGCAAGTATTTCAGGATGATCCTCAATTCTGGAAATACAACTTTGCTCATGTAGGCCAAAAATGTTGGGGCTTGCTCTTTTGGGTTCTTTTTCACCAGAAAAGTTCCTTTAAATTAGTTGGCCAGTGGCATAAGTGTGACTTTTTTTTGGGATAGCCCATGAACTTTCATTAAAGTTGTAATATTATTCTGCTTTATCCATCACAGAACCAGTTTTGATGTGTTTGGGATCATTGTCTTGCTGGAACACCCAATGGTAATGAAGTTTGACTCACAACCTTGACCCTAAAAACTGGCTTTACTTAAGACGATGCCGTCCAAAGATAAGAACCTTGCACCAAAATAGTTTTTGATGAAATGAACAGAGAAGAGAACACGAGAAATAATTTTAGAAACTCAAGAAAAAGAACAAACAATCTAATGACAATACTGGACAACAGTGAGTGTGCCAAGACCTTAAACTGGAAATAACTAAGAAACAAACAAAACAACTACACCACATGCTGATTCAGCTTTAACTTTGGGAACCATCAACTCTTCCTCTTTAATATTTTAGATTCTGCCTTGGCCGCTGATGCTTTACTGGAGCGAATCACATTAAGATAGTTCTATGAGCTACACAAAACATTCTCACAATTTTAGCACAAAATCATTCTTAGTTGATTAAATGTTAATCTGGTCAGTTCTTCCTATTCTGAGCTCTTTTCATTATTAACTGTTTTTAGACGCCTTGTCACTTTAAATCCAAATAAGCTGCTGGCCACGCCCCCCAACTCAAGGTTTACACTCACACATGAAAACAGATGCACAACTCTACAGCTGTACATCTTTGAAAATCAGAAGTGGAGCCTCCTGCACAATTTAATAAAACTGCAGTAAGTGGTTTCTGGATGAGAAGTCTACAACAAAACACTTGTCTTGTCCAGCAGCCATTGCACAGTGTATACAGTGGTAAAACCAGCTAACCAAACGTGATGGAGCTCATGGTGGGTAGCTGGGTAATGGGGGTTGGTATTTGCTGGTGTTGCTTAGTAACGCTACAGTGCCTGTCAAGTGTGACTCAACAAATGGCTGGGTGTTTTTTTAAGCAGTTGAGACTTAAATGAAAGTACAAAAATGTTCAAAAGTAAAACTAAAAAACCTGCTAGATCTCCACATAGGTTACTAGGTGATGGGCGGAACCCTGCTGGGGTTGCTAGGTGACGGGCAGAACTCTGCTGGGGTTGCTAGGTGATGGGCAGAACTCTGCTGGGGTTGCTAGGTGATGGGCAGAACTCTGCTGGGGTTGCTAGGTGACGGGCAGAACTCTGCTGGGGTTGCTAGGTGATGGGCGGAACCCTGCTGGGGTTGCTAGGTGACGGGCAGAACTCTATTGGGGTTGCTCGGTAACGGCGCAATGCCCGTTGAATAATTCAACTATTTTGAGGTTTTTGAAATGACTCACTTTCCAGATAACTAAAAGTATTAACTTATAGCCAAAGAACACGCTGGAGGTTTTATTAAGCCCGTTAGTATTTTTAGAAGCATTTGAGACCAATGAAATAATTAAAACAATTTACAAACAAAATGTAAATTTAAATTTTGCAGACTAGAAAAGCAGAAGCGTTTTTCCCCACAAAGTTTTGGCCTTTTGGATTCATCTTTGTTTCAGAAAGTAAAAGAGTGATTTAAATATATATTATCTTGTCCTGTTTCCTAAACCCTTCAAAATAAATATGATTTAACTCTTTTTTTAATTATTGCATGAATACAAAAATGAAAATGGAACAGAAAAGGTTCCCAGACTCCAGTGATACTTGTGCTCTGCCGTTAGTCCTCAGCCGTGTTCGTTTTCTTGTTTTCTCAGCTTCTTGTTGGTGGGACTCGTCAAGCCGTTTCCTGCGCATCAAATTTGTTTCAGGTCGTCTCCAAACTCTCCGCATTATGTCACATCATTCATAGGGATGCGCGGAGGCTCAAAGGAAACTGGAAACGGGCCACTGGATCTGGTCGGCAACGAGTTGGCGCCTGTTAAAAGCAGCACGTCTGAAGGCACCTCAAGAGTGACGAATCATGCTGGCGTCTCGTCTCTGCAGCGCTGCAGCTACAGAGACGCTGGGTTTAAACTCTGGGGGCTACAATGATGAAACACTGAGATGTTTCAAGACTAAAACGGGACACATACAAGAAAATACAACCGTCTTTAATGATCTCTCAAGTGGGTCTTTAAAAATGTATCTACTGCTGATAAAAAGCCAGATGTTTCTGATGCAGAAAATAGAGCAGAAAAAGTTACTTCAAGATTTAATCTAGCATATTTCCTGCACAATTCAACTGAAAAGCAAACAAGAAACCACTGGATGACACATTTCCTCTAATGCGCTAATTCTGGAGCCAATCCTTAGCACTTTAGCTAACTTTGAAAACATTTAGCTTCCCCTTACCTTCCTCCTCAGAGCTGCAGTTTCCTCTGTTAAACTGCCCCTCTATTAACCCTTCAATGTTGTTAAAGGGTTAATAGAGGAGCCATGTTGTGATGAAGCTCCGCCTTCAGAAAGAGCAAGAGTTCTTAAAGAAGCAGAGGCCCAATTTCAAGACATTAAATCAGGAAGTAAAATTTTTTTAAGTAATATTTGATATACATATTAATATATTTAAATGTATATATGTATATATATATATATATATATATATGTATATATATACAGAGACGCTGGGTTTATATAAATGTTATATATATATATACATATATATATATACATATAT